>KZ308178.1:1371971-1444620 GCA_000376725.2 Ladona fulva
CTTCTTGGAGTGCTGAAAACCTATTTCTAAGTTCCAGCTGGAACTCTTTCCTATTTTCTTCTAATTTTGCAATACTTACCTCCTGTTCCCTGTTCGAGACCAACCTCTTGCGCTCCATTCTGACGTTGATCCTCATTATGCATCTAACAATCCTGTGGTCACTTCCTGTGTTGAAGTTGTTTAGTACTTCACAATTAGTAACTGTGTAGAGTGTTTTAACCAATATGTAGTAAATTTCGTTTTTTACTACAATTGGACCTCTCCAAGTGCACTTCCTTGTAGGATTCTTCTTGAAATATGTGTTTGTTATGTACATATTGGTGCACTCTGCGAACTCTACCAGGCGGTGACCTCGTTCATTTCTCTGGCCTGGTCCATGTTTTCCTGCGACAGCATTATCTGCTTCTTGCTTACCTACATGAGCGTTGAAATCGCCCATGATAATTTTATAATACTGATCTTCCTTGTCATGTTCCGTGCCGGGAGTCTGGTAGAAATTTTCGATTTCCTCTTCGCTGCTTGCTGCTGTTGGTGCATAAACTTGGATGATCTGAACAGAGTAACACTAATTTATCCAAAGGATGAGCTTACATATTCTGTCAGATACACTTTCTATTATCTCCACATTACTTTTCCATTTATTGTTAATCAAGAAGCCATTTCCTCCATGTCTTCCATCCTTTGTTCCCCTATAATAGAATATATGCTCTTCCTTGAGCGTAGCCAGTTCTTCTGATTTTCTTCTGACTTCACTGAGTCCGATGAAATCCCATTTTATCTTCTCTGCTTCATTGAGTAGTTCCAGGAGTCAATCTTCACTCTTCAAGCTGCAGCAGTTGTACAACTAGACTTTGAGTTGTACATCAAGACTTCAAAAACTGAACGCGGCGGGGCAGAAAATAGGACTCAGGATAAATTTATCAAAAACTAAGGTAATGTATATTCTTTTGCACCACAAGTACCAATCCTACTACAAGAGGAACCCCTTGATGTTTGTTCAAACAGGAGAGAAAAACAGGATTAATGAAGTGAATCGAAGAATGAATCTAGGATGGAGTGCTTTCGGAAGGAACAGCCATATTCTGAAGTCGAAAATGCCAATGGTCTTGAAGAGAAAGGTCTTCAACCAATGCATTCTACCAGTGTAGACATATGGAAGTGAGACTTGGGTATTAAATGCAGCAATAACCCAGCGACTTCAGACTACACAAAGAAGTATGGAACGATGTATGCTTGGAATCACAAGTAGAGACAGGAAACGCAACACTTGGGTTAGGAGGATGACAGGAGTGACAGACATCATAGATAAGGTAAGATCACCGAAATGGATGTGGGCAGGCCATTTTGCGAGAAGTAACGACAACCGATGGACATCAGCAGTTTAGAACTGGATACCAAGAGATGTGAAGAGACCAAGAAGAAGAACAAAGGACCGATGGAGCAGAGACATCATTCAGTATTTAGGGGTAACATGGCAACGAGAAGCTAAGAATAGAGAGAATTGGAAATCGCTTGGGGAGGCCTACCTCCGACGTCGGATTGAAGATGGCTGATGATGATGATATATATACCTACACACATACACACCAATTCTCTTAATTTTGAATTAACTAAGTTCAGGAAGAAGTAAAATATTGACATGTATTTTCAGTTAGGTGATATGATATGATGAACGTAAATTGTCACTAGATGACAAATAGAACAGATGGAGATATGAACGGGAAGAGAATAGCAAAGGCTTAAAAAGCCTTTCTATTCACCGCTGAAGACGGAATGGCCAAAGATGGCGCAAATGATTCGAAGCACGCCTCACAAGTCACGCCTCCTAATATACAGCACAGGATATTCATAAATTCCGAGAGAAAGGCATTCAAAGGAAGATGGAAAAGGGAGGAAGTGGAGATAAAGATGAGGAAAGGGGAGAAGCAACAATGGTTTTGGAGAAGAGGGAGGAGCCTGAAATTGGGGAAATTCGCAAAGAAGTTAATGGCGGAACGTTTTCACTTCCTAAATATATCAAGAGCCATAAATTGAGGAACGGTATGGTTATTTGCGACTTAAATTACAAGTGGTTGGGCGAAACCATTTCAAAAGGGCAAGAACGTGAAATACCAAACCAAAGGTATGGCATTTCTATTAATCCGTTGACACTGACCGTTATATTGAGATGACTGAGAGGTTGAGGGTATATGAAGGTAAAGAATCAGAAGACTAAATGTTATAATCGGAAAGACAAGTTTAAAAATTCCGCTCAGATGTTAGAGAAGTCCTGCAACCAAATCTGGTGGAAGTAAAGAGGGATTTTGTTTTATTATAAACTTTGTTACTGTGATATACATTATTATTTTTGTTTTCCACGATGATGGGACACATTGATTATATTAGTAGTATTGATATTACTAGAGCAGCAGCTGCACTAGTGTGAACTGAGGGAATCACCTGGCCTCGGACTAGAAATCTGTTTTTATCAATTTCCGAAAAGAAATTTTTAAGCTCCAAATGTAATGAATAATCAATTTTACATTATTCTTTCTTACTGGAAAGTTAAAGTTGTTGAAAATTATTACTAGAATTCCGCACGACATCTTCCATAGAGAAAAGAATTGAAGGGACCTACCCAGCATTAAATTGACACCCTCTCCCCCATCAATAGAATTGTTTCTGAAATACTTCTTAACTTAGCAATTAAGCAATCACTCACGCCCCAAGTATTATATTAGCGATGCATGGTGGACTTGGTTTACTCATACTTAGAATCAGTTTAATCTCTTCAATAAATTTTAATTATACTTTTTCTTATAACGGTATATTGGTACGTAGTCAATCCCATCCATTTCCCTTCTTTTCGAGGTAACCTCTCATTAATCACAACAAACGGAAAACTTTACCATTATTTACACGTTGTAGAATACAATGCATAGAATCTGATAATGCTGAACCTTCTTATGAAAACTGTTTCATAATGTAACGTCTTTTACTGTTATTTTACATCTACATCTACATAAATACCCTGCAAGCCGCCTTACGGCGTGTGGCAGGGGGTGAAAACACCGGCACCACAATTTTATTGTATAATAATAAAGATAAAGAGTTTGAAAGGAAATAGTCTTTTCCTCAGATTATAATAATAATAACTATTCATTTAACCCATATTGCTATACTGAAAGTTATTTAAAATTATATTTAGTGTTTTAGATGTGTTTATAATCTCTGCGTTTAGGCGGTTTTTTCACCCCAATTTGAGATGTTTTTGTGCAACGTATATTTTATTATTGAGATTTTTGGACAAAATATAGAATTGACAAAGGAGGCTTGGGGAAAGAGAAAGTTTATGTGTCGCAAATAAATAATAACATTCTCTAATGTATAACATAATAATACCATCATGTTAACAATGCCTAAATGTGATTATTCCAATCATGGTTCTACAACGTAACTCGTGTTCCATTTACTAAGAAATGTATTTTCAATTCCGATTATGACGTCCATTTGCAAACCTTACCACTTTTTTAATAAATATTTCATAACAAATTTTTACTGATTTTTTTATTNACTGAAGTGAAGACAATACATAAAAAATAAATTACAGCGGCAAAGATAGTAAATTTTAACATATTATACCAATGAAAAATTATAATCAGCATATATATTAAACTCATTAACGGCTGGATTTTTATCTTAATTACCTTTGTCATCCATTATGGTTCGACGAGAGACGTTTAACACCAAAGGAATGCCCGCAAAAAATATCAACAGGAACAACTACTCAACCCTGTAAGAACCACTTCAAGATTATCTTTAATAAATTTTAAATAGACCTAATGAAAGCGAGTCAATATTCAAGAAAGAACGAAAATAATTTTTTTAAAGTAAATTTAAAATATTTCAATCTTTTGTCACTGTTTAAACTCTTATCAAGCGACCCAACAACGTCCCCATACCATAAAACATTCCTTGAGTACGCAATTTCGGGTAATTCATTTAACATCGAAAACAAAGAGTTCAGCGTAAAAAACTTAAAATACTTCTCACCAACTCCAACTACTAATTTCTCGAATTTCAAATGTTAAGGAAATAAAATTTTTATTCACAGTTGAAATCGTAAAAGGCCTCTAAAAATAAGTGATTAATAAATAAAATCCTGGAGATGAAACCTATAAATACGCAGAAGATAAACTTACTATACCGAAAAACTTCCCCAAAGAATTAAATAAATTCTCGGTTCCTCACACCTGTTGACGCTGCAAAAGAAATTCTTTTCATTCGGATTCGAATTAACGTCGACTTCAGCGACAGAAGATCAAATAAACTTTTGAGGAACGAATAAACTCGTTCCTAAACAGAAAATGTGAATTCTATGGAAAGAACGAATGAAATAATTCGCGGTGAGTACCAAAGAACTTGGGATACTACGACAACATAAAATCGCATCTAAAATTGGGAATTTATTTTCAATAATATATCATTTTAACTTGAAACATTAAAAATTTATACTTATTTTTTGTCAATGGATTTCAACTTTTCCCCCAGCTTCATATTATACTTGGAACTATATTTGTAGAGATTGATAGATTTATTACATTAACATTGCCTACCATTTCCTCCATGAAAAATCACACCTTATCAATTCGTAACTAAGGGAGTTTGTAGCTTCGAAATGTAATTACACCTTAATAATTATATATTAAATACATTTAAGTGCAAACCGGGGCATGCAATGATGCTAAAGAGAAGCTTTTTTTTCAATAAAAACAATCAAGATTCTTGAAAAATGTTATTTAGATAGTATAAGTTATTTTCGCAGTTGACAATAATTGTCGCTAATTCACCTGGATATGCTGGTAAAAAATTACAAATTTACTATTTATTACTTTTCATGAAGATGTGTAGTCATATCATGAAACTGAATTTTTTATGTAAGGAATTACCATAGCGTTTAATCTGTTGATTATGCAGAGGTCATTAATTTCCAATTACTACTTTCTAATACTCTATATTTAAAAAAGGAAGCTGCATAATACTTTCACTTTACGCCAAGCTTCCACTACCGCAACAAGAAAATATGATAAAAGTGGGATAAGAAACTCATCGTTTGGCCAACCTCATTACCAATTCCGAAACACGGAAGACGCACGGCTACGGCCGAAAAGGTTGCACATGCAGCCGTATTCCCACGCTACTCCAAGCACGACTTTTTTTGCTTGCAAGACAAAAGAAGTGAACATAAATACAAGGAGAAAGGAGGAGGGAATAGGTTATGGAAAGTCCTTCTCGCAAACAAATCGGGCGATGGCAATTATTTAAATTTTAATTGTTTACGTATGAGCGTTCTTGTGGGATCCCCATCCACTTGAGATAAAATCTCAACGGGCCTTGTGTTTTGCATGTCATAGGGTTCGAGGGCAGCACTAAAGATAGAAGAGACGAACGGCGCTGAAATAATTATTTCCGCCTTGTTTTCGACAGAAAGATTAACCCGTTCGCGCAACATTTTCGTTATATATGCAGCCGAGCGGGCGATTTCCGTTTCAGAAAAGCCGAGATAAGAACGGTTGATGCTCGCGATTTTCCAGAACTCGAAGAGTAGCGAATGAATTTTAATGAATGAAGGAAACAAAAAGTTATTACATATATTTCCGTTGCGATATCAAGGCCGAATCATCTAATAATTATGATTTCTTGTGAATGAATATGTACTGACGCTGAGGCTAACTTATCGTTTTACACGGGACAGATGAATGGTTCGTTTAATATCTTATTGCATAAACAGGATACTTAGAATGGATGCTACTTTTTTGCCGCGCCGTATTCTTTTAACTCAGCCGAATGGGTTTATTTTTTTGCACAAGTTTACTCGAGAGCGTTAATTGCTGCCTTCAGTTTAAAATATTCAAATATAGCCTAAGTGTTTATAATAACGAAAACTTTGCATTGATGAAACTCCTACATTCACCCAGTAAGTACTTTAAACCAGTTTTGCTAACATTGATCAAAATCATGAAAACAAAAACAAATTAGACCAGAACATTGGCAGCCTCTTGCTTGAAAGAATTTATACCCGAGAAAAATATAAAAACAAAATATTTTTTAACTCTGTATCCTGAAATAAATTCTCTTATCAAAAACGAGCAGCAATCGACCGAATCAATATACCACTTGAAGACATGAATCTGTTTTGGATAGGCTAAAATTTACCAAGCTTGAATAACATTTCGATAGACTGCATTGACTATACTTCATAAAAGAATGCTGTTTTAATTTGCTGAGACAAGCACTCGATGCAACATTTATAATTAAATCAAACGTCGTAACTAAGGATCCCCTGCCATACGCCGAAATGTGGCTTGCCGGGTATTAATGGGGAACTGGGGAGGATATATAATTAAACGCACTAGGCTCTAGCTGAGAGCCTCAACCACAAAAGGGGGGCTCAATAGACTGTGCTTAGAAATTCTCAATAAGCTACTTTTTTTATATTTTTACAGAGGTACAGCACCTTCTCGTGTACTTCTTTTATTACTAAGTAATTCTGCATAACATTTTTGTAGTATTAATTAGACAATTTGTCTTTACATAATGTTAAGTTAATTTAATACTTTTTATAATCGATGGAAATACTAGTTTTAAAACCGTTTTTTGTTTATTATCTTCGGAGATAAGCGAAATAGTTATCCTTAGAATGAAATTCTGCATATTATTTTTTTTAATGGAAATTTTCTACTCTAATGAATCCCAATTGGGGCATCGATCTGACCTTAGCGCATTGGGCCTCTGATATCCTAAATACGCCCCTGATGGGGAACCAGAATGGGCATAGTGAGGAAGGGGAGTAAGACAAAGCTGTCCTTTATCTCCAACACTTTTCGATGTATATTCAGAGGAAGAGATGGACGAAGATAGGGAATAAGTTGATAAAGGAGTGAAAGTTGGTGGGGAAATAGTGAAGTTTGAATGATATGCGAATGACTAAAAGCTATTGTATGTAATTCCCAAAGGGACTGAGAATACCAATAAATGCACTAAATATGCACTTGGATATCCGGGAGCCCTTTAGAGGTAGAAGAACAGCGTGGGTCACATACTGGGAGGAGAGAGATGGCCGAAGACATGTATTGAAGGTAGGAATCAAGAGACATGATATACGAGAATAAACGGAATAGATGTCGAATGATATAAAAGGCGGGATAACTTACGAAGAAAGGCACATTTTGTGGGGAATTTTTGTGCACATAAACCAACCGAAAGATATCATCATGATATAATACTCAGATATTTGAAAAAGTAGTACGTAAAATTAACGTTTCTGATCGTAGAAGGGGGGTTAGCGTATTTTAGCGGGTTAGTGATGTCCAGTAAATGAGTAGTCGTATAACAAGTCATTCCGAAAATATAAATATTTATCATTTAACGCCATCGACTTTATTCTCCATACTTTTGAATTCAGAATTAAACGTATGATCAGCGTGCCGCAGAATTTAGGTTAACTTACGTGTGCCGTAGAAGACAAAACTTTGGAACCACTGATATAAGTAATCCAAGTCCACCGGAAAAGGTATTCAATGGAAATACTCAAGTTCTTGATAAATCTGTTCATGAAAGACTAACGTGAAATTTAGACAGTAACGTTCGGTACAGTAGCTCGTTATGCATCCAATCTGAAGGGAATATATATTTTTATCATGTAATGCAATCCTACAAACGTGGGCGACCAAAATAAAAAAAATCCATCAAATAAAAATCTCCTTATAGAAATTTGAATAAGATCTTAGGAATAAGAAAGTAATCAGTGAATACAAAACGCAATAGGGAAAGGAAGAGATGCATTTCCATGAAGTAACTGCTGTTTCTGTGAAGGAGATATAGAAGAGTACATCTCGCAGGTGCTCAAGTAAACTTCAGCCAACAGACAGTTCAGCAGGAAAAAGAAAAGTTGTAGAAATTGAAGAATCAAAAGACAGTCACTTGCTTAGTCAAAATGACGGCGGTATCATCATAAAGAATGAAAACACTATCCTTCAAAAACTGGTGCATCGATGAGAGATACTAATGCCCATCATAAAAATTTCCGAGGAGTAAATGATTCTAATTACACCTCTCTCATATGACACGAACTGGGAAAGAAGTAATACATTCACAGCAAGACAAATCGACTGGTATACTTTACCCTCCCCTTTCACCCTCGATGATTCATTGGGATACGAGGATGCCAAAATTGGCGTACGATCGATAAAAGGGATACCGCGAAATATCACCGGTGTTGCGGGTATCGAACCCGGCACCCCAGAGACGATAAAAAAGACTCCAACAGAAACTCTTCAACCGTACGGCGACCGGAAAGGATGGAAAAAATCCGTCTTAGATGCATATCCGATCCAATTATCGATCCGCTCGCAAAAACAAGAGACTATAAAGATCCGCAGATTAGATGAAGTGCCGCAGCGTTTCATCCCCGCAACCGAGATGACAACCACAAACGAGAAGACTTGAATTTCAGCGTTGGCGGATTGGAAGAGGGGAAAGAAAGAGAGAAAGATGGACGAGGGAGAGAGCGATGAGTGATGGGAATGCAGAACGTGAAGAGAGAGTCGTGTGCACCTGAGCGCACCACTTTCAAGCGGAGGGGGACAATCACATTGACGGAGGGAGAAGCCCATGACGGAATAATCACGGGCCCATGTCTGTGCATCGCGTATAGCATCTGCACTCTGTGCGACGTTAACGCTATGACCTGGTGATTAGGAAAACCGAGATGTGCGGGAGGCCAAAGGGATTCCAATATGGCGCCGAGCGAGCTGCCTAAAATCTTCGGCAAAAGTGCCCCTGGAGATCCTTTATTAACGCAATCAGCAGCGTATTCCGGGACAGCAAAGGGGAACTCAAAAGCAACATCGAAGAGAGGTTCTGTTGTTCCTCATGCGCTTTAGAAATATATTATCAACTTAAATTTTAGTTCAGATAAAGACGTAAAAATCGATATACGATCAAATTCCTGATTTTAGAGTAAGAAATGTCGAACAAACATTATTATGGCCCAAACACCATTTCCCTAAACTTAATTTTTCTCATCTGTAGTTTCCGAGGTCAGAGACAAATAAGTATATCTCTAAAACTAGCACCATTCAGTGAAAATTCTATATTATGAAACAAAATTCACGACACCGTCCAAAGTTTATACATTACTTTAAACTAAAACATTATAACACAAAAATCGAGGTACCAGATAGCTTCCAAATTCATTCTACAATTTAGGTCCAATTATATTAAGTAAACAAATATTTTCCAAAATATTGAACTTTTAGTTCCGAGTTTGCAGTCATATGACATAAGCAGAGTGTTGTGACATTTTTATAAGTCTGTGTCATATATTAGTACGATAGCAGTCTTCGTTGATCAATGAAACGTAGTAAAACATAAAAAAACATAGTCTAGTTACATCCTTTGTCTCGAAATGCATAAAATTTCATGCTACAGATTTTCGATTAATTATAAATTAAAGACAGCATATAATCCTGACATTTATCAACACTTTCTTTATAAAAGAAGATTTATTTTCTAAAGGATCTCTGGAATGACATACCCCAAAAATAATAATGCACTCATTGAATGAGAGGCATTATATTTGAGTCTGAATGATAATGTTTTGTACATTAGAATGTGTAATTAGTGTTCATCATACATCATAATGAGGCAATGAAAACATTTGCTACGGAAACCAATTCTTCTAATATAAAGATTAATGAAAAAGATTATTGTTGCTTACCTGTGCGATCAATTAGTGAAATTTATTCTATCTTCAAAGAGACTAAGTAATAACATGTGTAAATGGAAGAAAATTTGGAGTAAATCATGACAGTGAAGAATTGAACGGCCATTTTACATAATGTAAAATAGCATTGGAAGTCAAGACTTACTCGTATTCACACTAAAAATAGCTGGAATTTCCTTAAAAAATAACAGAAAATTAGAGGAATTAATATAACGAAAAAATACTACAATGATGAAAGTAATAAAGAAAGCCAATTTAAGAGTTTTCCGCAATTATTAAATTCAGAAGTGAATAATCAGAGGTATTATGGGGTGCATCTCATGCGGTAATATTTTCTTAAAGTATGCAAAAGTAGAAGGGGGAGATTTTTACGGGCAGTCCTAATATAATATTCAGGTCTCATTCTACAGAATATCGGGAAACTCTCTCTCGACAATCTTGAAACTAACTTAAAGTTTCTGGAATAGCACTACGCTTTTAATATCACATCGAACTAGAAACAAAATTTTTTCGTTGTGCTCCTATTTCGGACGAAAAGTTATTGCTTAAAACTTTATGCTTCAATACTCTCCCCAGACAGAAAGTACCACATCCATGCTCACGGTTTTATCGATACTGAGGATCTTAAATAAAGTAAAAAAGCTGCATAATGCGCATCTCATGGGGACAAGAACTTTTCCAAATTAAGATTTTACAAAAATTCACCAACTTCAGGAACTAGAATTTGAAGCAATAGAAGAAAACCAAATTCAACCCATATATATCCTAAAGAAGGACAACTTTACTATTAATTAATTAATACCCGAACGATGACGTTAAAGATAAACTACTGATTAGAGAACAAGCATCCACTTATACATCAGTGACAACAGGTCATGTCATTTGATTCTCAAAAAACAATATATTTCAAAAGTAACACAGAATTTTATAAATATCAATAATTTTGAAAGATTTTTTTTTACTGTCAGAAAAACCAAAAGAACCGCTCTATTTCGTATTAAGGATTAATTCCTACTTCACTTTAAGTAATAAAACATTCCCAATCCAGAAAATTAACTTCCAACCGATCTCCTCCATTTGTAACGAACGAGAAAATACAGACATTCACATGCCGAACCCAGGGAATCAGCTTCGTCAGGGACAGAATAGAAATGAAGGCTGCAAAATGGTATCAGTTTATAATCTCTAGCAATGTTGCATGAAATCCCCATACAAAAAAGGAATATAATCAAGTCTTTAAGAGGAAATATAAATATTCACAAAATTCGCCAATGAAATTAACCATTACAGGTACATATATCCAACATGGCAAGATACAACCACGGATATGAAAAATGTTCCAAATCTTACGACATTCTCGTGAAATATTTGGTTATATACTATAAAAATCCTGAGGGGTAAGTAATGTCAGTGTGTTGAACCACATAAAAGGATACTTTCCATTACTTTTAATTCTTTTTAGCCTGCATAGAGGTATCATCCATTATGGTTCGACGAGAGACGTTTAACACCAAAGGAATGCCCGCAAAAAATATCAACAGCTCGTAAATCTTCAGTAATTATGTCCAGAAGAACTGCGACGTTAATATTTCGGGCTTGAAATATTCCATCAGCTCACTCAGATGACCATTAACGCTATTGAGGTCAAATTACTCCATCATATCTTCCGTACAAATAACACGAGAGATTGATACTCGGCGCCGAAACACAAAATGAATATTAATAATGTATGGCTTATTGAACAGCATAAGAAAACAACAAGGGTAATTATTTAATGCTTCTCTAAAAGACCATTAGTCAAGTTCTACCAAGGTGGATGATTTTTAATGATGGTAGTCGATGTATATCAGAGTGAAGGGAAATTGTTCTGTGCGTAGAATATTCCAGAGATAAACCCAGAGAAGATGCAATCTACACAAAAAGGCCCGTTAAGAAATATTATAATCGATTAGATATTTGACGGATGGTCCTGAGGAAAACATTCCTAAAGCATAGCGTAGGCCGCTGCAGTTTTGTTTATCATTAAAATTCAAGTCTGTAATGAAATATTGTGAATGAAAAGAACGATTCCATTTTGAAACTGCGATAGAATTTTGTAAATTAAATTTTGCATTAATCTCACATAAGGACACGAGAAAACTGGTTCGATGGTTTTATAGTTGACAAAAATTACAACTTCAAGGTAAAATTTGATTAAAACAATCAAAGAAAACGGTAAGCATCATAAGGTTATAAGCAGAATAAAATATATAAGTTTTCTAGGCAATCAGGAGTATTATCGACCGATTCGACGAAAGGTAAAACTATTGCTTTGACATGTGAAACAACCTATACATTCTACTTCGTAAAATTCACCAAAATATCGCAAATTAATTACCTAAAGACAATATACGATAAGGTCAATATTTTCTATCGTAATACGCTCATCTGAGCAGTAGCTATCGGTATATAACGACGTATTTCAAAATTACTTCATAAACTGGCTTCTTCTGCGTTGGGAAACTAAAGCATCCAGTCATCCGAAATTTCCATAACCTTCCTCATTACTTCCTCTTCCGGCAGCAGCCAAACGGATAAACTGGCGTAGAAATATTACGTTAAATGAAAGTTACAAATTTTGAAACAGTATCCAAACTTTAGCTCCTGGAAATGATATTCTTCCATCCATAAAGTTCTTGGGAGACTTCGACCTACTCATAAACTTTAACGGCTTGGATTTTCGAATGAATAATGCAAAACTGCTTCCGTATAAAATCCCCCGACTAGTGTACCTAGGAGAAACAATACATCACGATCGAAAAGACGGAAATTTCATTTCGATCATGACTTGGGCAACGAAAATTTCAAACTCCTTCACACACACCAAAATGGCATTAGAACCCGTAGAAAACTCGAGGAATTAAAAAAACCTACGGAGCGAGATACATGTATAAATAGGAGCGACACGTTCTATTTTTCACCGGTTAAACGAAACGAGAATGAAGAAAGAGACTAGAAGAGAGCTGGGAATATCATTACAACGCCTCCCACCTGGTCCGTCTCCAGGGAAGAATTTAATAAATCACGAACGGCGAGAACCGTAACTCACGCCGATCTAATTTCTCGAACGAAACATATTTCAATCACTCCGGCGGCAAAGTTTTCGATAGCGCGAAATAAGCCATAAAGAAAACGGGCCTTTTTTCTCTATAACTACCAATGCACCGCCGTCTCTCCTGGATAAGGAGAGGCCTTCCTCCCACATCTCCCTCCCACGCGAAAAACCGGTTCGCTAGGGATGCCAATCCAGTCCCACATTAGTTTTAAGCGCCGACTGTTAGGCTACAGTAAAAATCCCATTATTCACAGTAAGTGCCGGAGACTGTCCGTCGATGACTTTACAAGCGAGAAGTCTTATTGGGAGAGCATGAATAAATCCAACATATCAACTATTCATCATCGAGAGGAGGTGGGGGAGAGGAGAAAAAGTCTTCTACGCGCACACAGTCTCCTAACATTTCCTCTCCCCTCACCGCCGCGGAGACTGCAATGTCATGACGTTTCAGCGCACGTTTTCGAAAAAAGCACGCTGGAGGAGAGGAAGAAATTGAGATGTGTAGATATAAAACCCATTGATTAATGCTCTTCCTTGGGCATCGAGGTCAGAAGAATAACATCTCCGCAGACTTTGTTTGTTTGCACATGGGCATGGATGTCTGGGTGCGAGAGAGAGTGCGCTCGCACGCACCCTTTGCGTAAATATGGAGATTGCGTGATCGGTTGGACTAGGACTGCAGTCATGAGAGTACACAGTTTTAGGAGAGTCTGGTACGCCTACTACCCGAGAACCAAGAGCTACATCAGCGGTCCTAAGCTATCGACAAGTCACGGGGAACCGATACGTTTCTATTTTTAACTTGAGCACTTCTTTCCTCATTACCATGATTTTGGATAGAGCCTCCCATCGCATTTTTAACACTATACATTTTTAATAACGACGACTTTATTTAGGCGAATTTTGGTCTATTGAGACCACTCTTACAATTAACCTAGACGAACACAAACACAAACAACCATACCCAGGATTCGAACCCGGGACCTCGGCGTTGCTAGGCTAGCACGCTAACCACTACACCACCAAGGCATTTTTATCTTATTTGCTATATTTTTCACAATTATTTAATTAGCTTGTTATTTGAGTACCACCAATACCTTTTCCAAGTAATATCAGTTATCAAAGAATAATATTATCTTCTATTAATTAATTATTAATAATGATGACGAAGAAGAGGTGAGAAAAGACGAAGCAACAAAGCAGTGAATCCGTGAAAAAGCGATCACTAATATCCGATCATGCTGAAGTCATTACGGAAGATACAAAACAATCGTTTTGTATCTTCCGATTTTGTATCAATTGACCGAGATATTCCGAAACTCACTTTATTAAATTCCCAAAATTAAGGAATCCATGCTAATACTGAAATGTATGAATAACTTACAAAAAGAGGTTCCGATAAAAGCTCATAAATTCACTATGAAGATAATGGCAACGAAATAATTTGAATGCTCTATCATGACTCTATTCTGAATCATCATTACCACTAATCCGGAGATTGGCTTTTTCCAAACCGTCCGACGTTTCATTTTCTAATATTTTCTAACCTTGACACCAACCAATTTCTGCCCTTTATAATTTACTTTGAGTTTTCTTCTGCCACTCTTCCGAATAGCGTCTAAAACTACTTGCACTTCATCGTCGATAACTGAATGACTGTTTAAAATAAGAGGAGTATATGGCGAATCCACACCGGTATTCCCGCACTGAAGTGAAGACAATACATAAAAAATAAATTACAGCGGCAAAGATAGTAAATTTTAACATATTATACCAATGAAAAATTATAATCAGCATATATATTAAACTCATTAACGGCTGGATTTTTATCTTAATTACCTTAGGCACCTGAAATGCAAGATAACAGTGATAACTTGGTCGCATAAAATGTCAATTAATAAGGAAAAAAGCAAAGTAATGCAAAAATGTAGCGGATCTGATAGGAGATAACCTGTTTAGATAGTATCCATGATCATATATACCTGCACCACTATTATAAAGACACTTGCAATTACACCTGTATGGGTTAAGTCATAGTGTTAGTATTGTTAAAAGTGCTTCGACTACATGGGTCATTTTATTGGGCCTCCATTGGGAACCCCAATCGCCAAAGCCGAACGCGCTACCCACTTGGATGTCCGGGAGCCGCCCATAGACTAAGTCAGCACATATAAGTGATAACGCATAATAATTGACGTTGCTTTAAATTCAGCTCACATCACAGAGAATAAGGCAATTAATTGAGAAATGCTCCAGTTGTAACAAGAAGAATATCTACAACTATCTACCATGCATCATTTAAATATATCCTGCGCTATGGCATAACAATATGGGATAATGCTTTTGAAACTCATACGTCAAGGGTTAAGAGACTGCAGAGCCTTGCCGTTAATATAATTATGTCTAACTATAATGAAAAAGAAGAGCAAGTAATTGCAAGGATGAGACTGATATGAAAGCATACTATCAGACTCAAGGATTTCTTCGAGTTGATAACTGCAACAATATACTTCTCAAAGGAGAACTATCACAACACAGAGTACAGAACTACAACAGAAAGAAAACACACAAAGTTCTGAAGAAGAAGCCTCAGCTTATGATGCCCCGCTATACAATTCATATGGTCGCAATATATTATCCCTAACTGAACCAACGAAGCTAAACCAGTGACTAGATGAATCACCAGATGTTAACAGTTAAGTACAATTTAAAGATATCTCCTGTTCCTAAATGAAAAATACTTTCACAGTGATGAAATTGTCAATTATGAACATTAATTATTCGAAATTATAATCTACATATCACTTCATGACGAGCCAATCAATGGTTCAGAGGAACGAAATATTTCATTTAATAACTGATTTCTGTTTGGGTATAGACTAGATAGTCACAAATATTGTAATCGAACACTAATTGAATTATGTACGTTATACATAGATATTGAGATTTATCTATGTCTTGGTGGGATACTATTGATTGCATATGTTTATGTATGATTTATTTATAGATATGATGCTTTGATTTGAGCGACAACAGGAAAGAGACATTAAATTTTCAATAGATGATGAAATTACGCAGTGTGTGTAAGACGCATTACAAGATGAGGTCTTTTCTTTCGGATATAGATAAGAACACTGGAAAATTATTTTTTTAACGATTTGTAGGGAAACTACGAGAAACATCGGAATTGGGAAGAATATTCGCAAAGTTTTGCGGACTGAAAATCCCGGGAATTATTAAAATGTTCTGGGAATGTATAAATTATCCTGAATCTAATTGGAGAAGTTTCAGGAAACTAAAATCCGAGAATAAATTCCGTGCACCTGTTCTGATGTTTTCGGTTTGATTTATGAAAGGGTTGAAAGAAGATAAAAAGGGAAAGTGTTTATGAAAGTGGGAGAATTACAAGTATTTATGGTTGTATGAAACCTTTTACAGCGCCATTTAAAGACTGTTTTTCTCATAGTTGAAAATAAAAACTTGTTGCAAACAGCATCACGTGACGGGTTTAATTATAATCAAGAGCGGTGTTTAGAAAAATATTAATATCTCTCCACAGCCATTCGCTGATTCATTTTAAACTCCCATAACCGACGCCTTTACTCTAACCTAATGTTAAAAGTTTGGCAGTAAAAACAATTTAAAAGTTTTACCCAGAACTTCTTACTCGCGATTAATAAATAAAACGCTCTCTCCTTAGGAGTTATTAAAGCGATTTTCCGCTATACAACGGTAATTTTGAGTAGACGAAACCTGAGATTCATTAAAGATGAAAACTTCTACCTTTATAATTAAAACATGCAGCGAAACATACAACCTCTCGAAATAATGTGCAATTAACAAAGATTTTCACGACGATACATAGCACCAAATTTAAATTCATGTGATAGACATTTTCTCACCTTTCGTTGAGTTCACAGAGAGTATTAATTATCTTGTTAAACTATTTCTTCAAGAATTGCATGCATTGAAAACACTTTCTATGGCATATAAAAAGTGCACATTAACTGTTCTAGTTTTTAAAGAACCTATTTCATAAAAATAACTTTCCAAATCTGATGTATCGCACACACTGTAGACTCCCAGTGTCACTGCCGATCAAAGTCGCTCAATCGGTTATAGTCGCTTAACCGGAATATAAATGCGTAACATAAATGCTCTGCATCGCATAATTTGTAACTTTTCTAAGAATCAGAAGGAACACGTTGCTATACCACATACAAAATAATGCAATCCTGTAAATGTCAGACTAACACGAACAAAATAGTTAACATAGCTCGTTCAATGAGCAATTCCTCAGAGTACGTGCTAGATAACTTTCCTGAAAGTTACATCAATTGGCGTATCCGAAAATGGTCACATGAAGAAATGAAACGATGACTTCTCATAACACACTTGACTAAAGAGCAAAAATACCTAGGATACGCAAATGCAGGATACTGAGTGGAAGAATCGCTTCAAGATTCAGCGCTGAAGATACCGGTGAAAATTAGGTAATAAATATCATAAAAACAAATTAAAAATAGTAGTGAAAATCCTAGGTGAAAATTAACACAATACAAAACGCGGAAGACGAGTTAAATTTGTTGATAAGCATGAAATCCATGAATAACCGCCCATCATCTTGACATTTTTACATACGAGTGAACTTACGCAACTTGAGTTACAAGCACAATTCCATTTCCGACACATAGGCTCGTCGAAAGCATGGGAAATGCTCGATGGTCTCCTTAGTTCCTCCTCTTTCCGCAATGGGCAATGGCGCCTCAAATCAGGGTGCCTAACCTTCGAGCTAACTCGAATAACGCTGACGAAGATGGAGGTCTCCACCATTCCAAATTCGATACCATTTGAAATTTAGTACGCAAACGAATTACAAGTTCTACTATTCTTCACGTCCATTAAGTTTAAACGAATTCATTGCATGGACAAGAAAACTATTACAAACATCATTATCGCGCATTGCAATCGAACGACGTTTCTTATGAAATAAACTTTACGTCAATATTATACACCAGAAATCTTACTATAATCGTACGCTTTCGGCTCGACGAAAATGAATTTACGGCACCCTTAGGGTCGCTATTTCGTCGAGTGCGTTGCAAGGAACGACACTAGTAATGCTCCACTTCAAAAGAATATTATCACGTGGAAAACTTAGGAAAGAACTGCGATGAAATATGAGGGAACGACAAGCAGCGAATTCCGCATGAGCAAGGAATACGCGTGGTGGAAGCGCTTGGCGTTATTGTCTTCTTTCGGCAAATAACCCAGGGTAAGTTAGGAGGCAACCCAAGCGATCGATAATTCCAAAACAAACGCCGGCGAAAGTTTCAATCTTTTGAGGTCCTACGTACTACTCTGAGAGGAATCCGCGTAACACTGATTTCTTCCGGGGGGAGGTCTCTCTCTATCTCGGAAAGGAAAGAAAGATGTCGAAAATTCAGGACAAAAATTTCCATTAGCAAACCACTGCCGAAACGAGATACAAGGTATCATTAAGTGAAAGAGAAAGCAAAAAGAAAAACGGTCAGTCGAGCAGATGCATATCAAAGAAATATTTATAAAACATTCGATGGCTAAGGGTGGGAAGGTCCGATCTCCAGGTGGCGGACGTTCCACTTGGAGGGTAAGGGAGAGACTAAAGGGAAAGGGGAGAAGTGAAAAGGGGAGCAGAGCACTTGTGCAGAGGCGGTAACCAAGTGGGCGACCGCCCAGGGCGTTACGCGTAACTGTAAGCCGACCCGAAGTCCCAAAGCCGAATGAATGAAACTGACCGACGCAGCAAATAGTTGAGAAGGATGGATAACCAATTTCAAAGAGCGAATGAAACGCATTGCGGTCGCTTATTTAAGATCTTACACCGGAATGGAGGAATTACGACGGAGGTGGAAAATTTTGCCAGGTTTATTCTCGGTCCACGACATAGATGACAAATCCACCATTTAAAATTCGTACAAAGAGAGAGATTAAAAACACGTTAAATAAACCAATTTGTGCATGAGATGCTATTTTTAAAATTTTATCCACAGATAATAGATTTAATTACTATCATCCTTACAGTAATCACGTTAAATATTAACAGTCACACCTGTAAAACTACTTAAAGCCATTTGTGCAGGATATATTGAGGAAAATTATGATAAGGTAGAGCAATGGAATGCATTTACTTGAAATATTTAACCCTGGTTTCGACAAATTTACTATCAAACAAGAAAAACTGCGAGGGGATTCGCTTTGATTCATGCTGAAGATAAAAAAGGGGTTTCGGAAGCAAGGAAGTAGGGAGAGTACTTCTTTGACTAAAATTATTCGGGAACATTGTAACCTTGACTGGAGAGGGGAATGAGGAGAATTAATCGAATGGGCAATCATACAGCATTACTATTTGCAAGTATACGCAGGATTAAATGAATTCAACAAGAAACTCAAAGCATAGGTAATTATGGTCACGGTATCATTAAAGTTTTATTAGTTCCATATCAAATACATCAGCAAAACTTGTTTTATCGACAGTCGCTATCAAAGAACACGGGGTCACAGAGGAATCGCTTGTCTCGAAAGCGCGTACGGCCATTGCTTCTTTGGGCCACAGGAGCGAAGAGAGGGGCCATTTGGGGCCGCAGCGACGGGTTCTTCACCGCAACTCGGTCTTGTCGCGCGAGACCGCCGTTTGGCGCGGAACAAAGCGAGGAGAGAAATTGAGAAGGAGATACGAGGGGGGATGGAATAGACGGGGGAGGGGGAAGATGTGGGCGGGGGAGAGCAACGGAAGGTTCTCGAACCCAGAGCGCAGGCGTAATGGCGTACTCCCTTCTTCGACTCCTTCCTTTCCTCCCCCGCACCCCTCTCTCGACGCCCGATTTGTTTTGATTACAAGTGGAGGCCTCCCCTTCCCGATGAATAATGGATGTGTATTGCAATAGCAAAAAGGGAGGGAGTGTAGAATGGTTGAGGTGAAAAGGGTTGAGGAAATGGGATTGGCGAGGAGAGAGAGGAAAGTCGAAGAAAAAGGAGAGAGAGAGAAGGATACGCTAGAATAGAGGAGTATTTGATGAAGATGAGGTGGACTGGCGGCGGCGGCACTGGACGTTATTAAGAGAGGCACAGAATCCGTCCGATGAGGAGCATAACTATGCTGCCTTTATGTTAAGCTTTGGCCTATGCGGCGACCGCGATCGACTAGGATTCCAGGAAATGTCCATAAGCTACTCAATGGCGCCCGTAATGCGCAAGCGGCTGGTTTTAATTTTATCTCCGTCCGGATTAAGGACACGTTCGAAATTAAAACTTTCCGAAATGAGATGACATTATTTCACGTCCGGAAAAATCCAATAAATATTTAACGAAGAATTTTCGGATTATTAATGCACATCGGGAGAGACCGATCGTCATATAAAACGTCGATGTTTTAAGAAAACGCGAGAAATATTTGGACGTAATGCAAACTTCCGTAACTTGTACGCAACATGTATCATTCGCACTCGAGAATTTATGAGACTTTTCCAAAGTTGCCGTCGTTATGTTTTATAATCACAATCCTTCACTTTGTATATTTAAAAAAATTAAGCAGAAGTTTCCACAAAATTTGGAGAACAACGAAAATCTGAGTCGTATCTAGAGCACTGCCTCGATTTGGAACATTTCAAAATTCTCTCCACTTTTTAGCTCAGAAACGCAATCTTCTTCTAATGTTCTCAAAACTCACTGACATTATCATTTATGAAGATAAACAGAAAAACACTTCTACGCTATACCATAAAACGTTTTTTATTAAACGACTATGGTTTCAACCCGTTGGGTCATCATTAGGTAAAGACACTATTCAAAAATACAAGTCTTTTTTTCGATGCGTGTAAACAGCTAAAGGTGAGCTAAAAAAAAACTTCCAAAGCGATTGGCATTTTATAACAGGGGAACTAACATGAATTCAGAGGACAGCTCTAATGTGCGAGGTATGTCAAGAGTGGCCTCCCGGATAGCCAAGTGGGCAACGCGTTCGACTCCTATGAAAGCGGTCCCGGGTTGGATTCCCGGTGGGAGACTACGTGCGAAATGACCTCAGCTGTCGAAGCACTTTTAGCAATACTAATACTACTATAGCAGCCTTAACTTGACTTTTGCGTGCCTGATATGTAACAGGTACCACTACCATATACATATATCGAACTAAGTCCAGGCAATTGTTAAGCGCACTGGAACTTTCTTAAAACTAAAAGAAAATATCAAAAATAGAATTCTACAGGTCTAAAATTCCTCTTTCCCTAGCATTTTAACACTCCTCTGCCATGCCTCACATATATACCATTTCAATCACCTTCTATCGTGAGATAAATTACGAATATAGTGAAATCTAACGAAAAATATCAAATATAAATAGCGTTGACGTCACAGTACGATCAATTACGTTCACAAATTGAGAATCGCACAAGAAGAAAACATTTCCAAGGAGATTAATTTTAACTTCATAGAAAATTAAAACCAATATTATGCATTTAATATTTTAGGAGAAAATACAAACAATTTTACTTCGAATAAATGTTCCAACATCCCATTAGATCCTTCCCATTTGCTAAGAGAGGCGTAAATAATAAATATCTGAAAATCCCACTACAGCAGCTGAAACACAGCACACAAACCTTTACATTGCAAAATAATATGAAAGTGTTCCAAACACTTCAAAACATGTAATTTCCTCAAATACAAACACAAGAGATTTATGTGAAAACGGAGCTTCCGAAATATTTTATCTCCGAAGAAAGGAAAACGTGTTTTGGAAGAAAATTTCGTTGCAACTACAGAGGCAAGAAGTAAAAACGAATCCTATGGCTAAGTAATTTCCAGAGTAAATGTCAATCTCAAAATCAACATTCCTGTTTTGGATACCGAATGTTAAAAATACTGAAAATAATACTGAAGAATGGAGGAGGAGGTCCCGGGTTTGATTCCGCTAGGAAGTCTTTTTTTCGATGCGTGTAAACAGCTAAAGGTGAGCTAAAAAAAACTTCCAAAGCGATTGGCATTTTATAACAGGGGAACTAGCATGAATTCAGAGGACAGCTCTAATGTGCGAGGTATGTCAAGAATGGCCTCCCGGATAGCCAAGTGGGCAACGGGTTCGATTAGGATGAAGACGGCCCCGGGTTCGTTTCCCGGTGGGGGCCTACGTGCGAAATTACCTTAGCTGTCGAAGCACTTTTAACAATGCTACAACTAATATCAGAAAATCACATCAATATAGTGTAACACGATCTTCTATCAATTCTACCTTATATTAATTACCCCTCATCGTTTTAATCATTTTGATTGAAAAGTTGACATTACTATTGGTATAGTTTTGAATGTCTTCGATAACTGCGTATTTTTTCAGTTAATTTTTCATCACTTTTGTTATTATTTCAATATTTTTCGTTGGTTCTGTTTTTCCTTATTGTATTACTCTTCTGTTTTGTCATATACTCTTACCTAATTATTATAATTCAAAGTCAACGTCTGTCCTTATTTGAATTGTTTGTAAGAATTGTGCATATTTCTTGACTTTTTTAGGCCTGTCGGTGATACTTTACTTTAAGGTATTTATGCCTTTCCTCTTTTCTTCCTAAATTTAAGTTGCTGCTGTCTATAGGTTTCGCAGGTTTTTCATGACCCCCTTCTTGTCGGCGTTGCCCCGTAGGGTTTTGATTTCTCCCTAAGCGCAGCCCTAGGTTTTTTTATTAACCCATATAATATTTCTTTCTTTTCATTGCTTATTCTTTAGTACAACTTACAATGCCTCTTTCTTTCCATCTCTTATGACAAAGAATTAGATATAAGAAGTGACCAGTAATTCTCAATTTCTGCCCTTAAATAAAGACAAGTTATTTTATTAAAAATAGATAAGTATTACCATAATATTTACGTCCAATCAATAGTAAATGTTTTTAAACAGGAGAAATTCCGTTAACCCACTTGTCTAGGGTATCAGTGACCCTCGAATATCTTGCAAAGATGATTTCAGGAAGGCGAAAGAACCGCAAAGCCATTCTGGCAAGCAGGATTGAAACCTTATGAATATTACTTTCTTCTGAACTTATTAATAAAAAGGGAAGACGTCAATTCGATGAAACTATAAACTTTTTCTTCCCAAATATTTATTGTCCCTCTCTATACGAAGTCAATTCCACTGCAGCAGTAAAAGCAACCAAAGAAATATTAACTGATGGTGCCATTACCACAAGGAACTGCAAAACGTTAAAGGAGGCAAAGTTACAATGAGGTTAAAGTTACTAAGTCCCAGTTCCAGAGGAAATTTTCAGTGAGGTTAAGATATATTTTACCTCATTACCAGAAAGTCGTTATTTAGAGAATCACGGGGATTTTTTTAATAAAAACACAGTTATGAACAACAAAGATATACAACTTTTACTTACTACGTCTCACTTCTCATCTCTTTGTTATTCAAAATTATGTTTTTATTCAACAAATCCTCGTGATGGCAAGATTCCATAAAGTGACGGCTTCCTCCGTGAATTTCAATCAGAGAATTACAAGATTACTAATTACGTTGCTAGATCATAATGACAGAAATGTCTGCCAACTGCATTATAATGTGTGCTTTCGAATTCATTCTTTAATTTTTCAAGCTGATCTAAGGAATGATCTTTGTCTAAAGCTCTAAAACGTCCAAAACTGAAAAATAATCTGATAAATGCACAGCCAATTTCCAAAAACAACTTCTATGGCACTATCCGTGGACCAAAAAGCACTGACAAAAGGAAGATTTCAATAAAAAGAATCGCTTCCGTAGAACTGTAACAGACGTAAAACAACAGACTAAATCATGAAAGCGAAATCTATTAAGTAATCAACCGCCGCAATATTTTCTGCGAATACCAGATGGCAGAATAAAATGCGGACGGGCAATGAAGGCTGAGTGCGGTTATAATAGCAAATAATGAAAGAATCCAGTCTAAGTAAGTTCGTTACGGCGCCCCGTTGCGCCTCGTCATCCTCCTTCATTTTTCAGATCATCTCCTACGGATGAAATCTAATCCGCGAAACGCAGTATGTAAAGAGAGTTTCCTTTCTCACCTCCTCAAGAAATAAGAGAATACTCTATAATTACTTTTCTGCGGGAGGAAAACATTTCAAAGGCGCGATTCAAACGAACAAAAGAAGACGAAAAGACAAAAGATCGGATCGATTCTCCTCGGAGATATTGGAGTCTCTCGACTTAAGGTCACAATTTATCGAGCGTTTGAACTCGAAAAATATCAAATATCCGCGAAAAGATTGCATCATAGCATAATTTTAGAACGTGGATGAACCTTTTCCATCTCCGCCTTCAGTCTGCACTTCGAATATCATGGTCAGCCATCTCCTCTCGGCAACATGAATTCCAGCGCTGTGCGTTTTCATCCATGCTAAGAGGGATTCAGATCCTTCTTCTGATCATGTATTTTAAATCCCATCAATGGGGTGGACGCGAAGCTGAGAAAAAACATTTCCCTTAAAAGTACAGCGGGTTGTGTCATCTGAAGAAGACTGAAAAAGTACTACTACTTGTAATATATTTCACAAATCTTATGCTTTCACGAATGTAGTGTGTTGTGCGGCCACATCGATATGAACCTCACAGGATTCCTTTCATAAATGATACTATGCAGTATTTTAGAGCCTAAGCACTAGCCACAAGATATCAAACAAAATGTAAGACTACATTTTGTAATGGATATTTCCCAAAGAAGATGCGCTTCTATAAGACTGATTCATCTTCTAGGCTAAAATACTTCGGCAGAGAACCGGAAACTTTCCTATATTCTGAATTCTTTCTTATCCTTCCCACTTTGCTTAGAACATAGAGAAGACAAGAATTTAATATACAAAAGCAAACACGGTTGCTTATTGGTTTGGTTCTCGTAAGAACTTCTAAGAGAGAAATTAAACTATTTCTTTTATCAGAGTTTCATTACTGAGAAGCAAAATCAAAATTGTTACCTGAGATTGATCAATCTCATTCTCGGGTTTTAATGAAACACTGAAAACGAACCAATCGCAAAAAACAACAAAAAACGTAACTTTTTGAAAAAAGTATTTTCAACAGGGCTATCCAAAATATAGAGTTAAAACCTTCTAAATCCTGGTTATATTATTAAGAACATTGGATCCTAGAATGAGAAGATTGGGAAAATGAGACAAACGTAACGACTAAATCGTTGGGGGTATGTGGAAGTAAAGGAGTAATATTTCGGTGGTAAAAACAGGAGCACCAAAGCCAAAGAAAGATCGTTTTCTTTTCGCGTCACTCTACCAATCCGATCCAACTTCGTAGAGCTTCTTTTCCGTATGCCACAGACTGACGCCGAATAGTCCACCCGACCCCATTCGCTTTAAAAAATCACCCATTGCGACTCACTAAGAACCCGCTCTTGTATCCACCCACACCTCGCTCTCAAACGTCCTCATCAAACCGACAGCCCCTCACGCCATTCACCCTTCCGCACATGACTCACTGCACAAATAACGCTTCGAACAAAATATTCAGGCGGTAGGAAAAAATGAGGGCAACGACGGAGCAATAAAAAATATTTTGGAAAAAACGCTCGTCACACTCCACATACTTCCTTCGTCCCCTCGCACTCTTGAGACCCCGAAACACACCACTGCCCCCTCTCGCGAATTAAATTTCATCTGACGTCGTTAACATCGTATATCTCCCGGACCCTTCCGATCTACAGCCCGTCAAGTCACTCCCCAAGCGAGCGGCGCATCGGCCCACGAGCTCCCCACAGTTCGATCCCGTGACCCCCGCACTTTCACCATTCCTCCCTTGCATCTCCGTTAGGGCGAATTTTTTTACTCTTCGAAGTTCGGACGATATTGCACGGGAAAGGGGGGCCTGGGAAAAGGGGGGAGACACGCTCGCTGGCCCACGCGACATTGCCGTCGTATGTTCCAAAGGTTTTGGAAGGTAACTGAAGGGTTGGTTCGAGATTCGATGGGGGATGGTGAGAAGGGAAGGTGGTTTCGGAGAGGTACTGCAAAAGAGGCCTTATCTGTTGTGTGCCTCGATTGCATATCCTTCTTTATTTCGCCAACCTTCGAACTGGGAGAAGGTTTTTGCCAGTGCAAAAAAGTATGATGATGGACCGCCGATACCCCTTTGGGACTGCCATTTGCGAAAAATGAAATACGCGTTCTTTTCCGTCGCGTGCAATCTCGAAATTCTAAGGACGGATTTTAATTAATCACATGCCTTTAATAAAAACACAGTTATGAACAACAAAGATATACAACTTTTACTTACTACGTCTCACTTCTCATCTCTTTGTTATTCAAAATTATGTTTTTATTCAACAAATCCTCGTGATGGCAAGATTCCATAAAGTGACGGCTTCCTCCGTGAATTTCAATCAGAGAATTACAAGATTACTAATTACGTTGCTAGATCATAATGACAGAAATGTCTGCCAACTGCATTATAATGTGTGCTTTCGAATTCATTCTTTAATTTTTCAAGCTGATCTAAGGAATGATCTTTGTCTAAAGCTCTAAAACGTCCAAANTATAGAAAGTATATAAACACTTCTGGATTGAAATGTGCACAGGCATATTCCAATCATATTTCATTTTTAATTCACTAGCTCGTGTATAGGGAATTTCTGTTCATCAGAAATCTGCATATAAGTGTACAGGAAATCGAACCACACAAATAAAAACATCAGTACTCGAGTGGCATATCGCCTCTCTTTACGTAGTTTAACTTCGAAACAGTACGTCTGAAAAGAAATTTAATCGCTCCTTTAAACCTTTTCGCACAAATGAGCCCCCATCGGGAATCGAACCCGGGACCGCTTTAGCCAAGTGCGAACGCGCCTCAGATGTAGTCAGGAGATAAGTGATTATAAATTAGGGTATCTTTACCCTCACAAGAAAACCAACAACCAAAAATATTTCCCTTTTTAAGACTTTCTTTCTTTCTTCTTTCCCAGAAATTAGAAAAGAAATAGGAAAATGCAAAATATTAATCGTTTTTAAAGTTAAATCCTTGATAAACATCTAAACTAATAAAGCAAATTCAGCATAGCTATTTCAAAGAAAAAAATCTGAACAAATCCGGTACACTCAAAGGTAAGGAATGGACGTAATGCTCTTTAACGCCTAGTCTGGTAGTTTAAGACATGACATGAAAACAAAACATTAACCTCAACTACTAATTAAGGTATGGAGTGTATAATAAAACTATTTACATCATCAGTTAATTAGCTACCATTTTGACTATCAGATACCTTGAATGAGAATGATTTTCACACCCTTTGTCGTGAGGTTTATTTGAAGAAGACGTCGCGTAACAGTTCACGGTCATTTTATATGTACTCACATTTAACAGATTTAAAATTAAGGTTTAGGTTTAAATCAGTAGATTTTTGAGAATCCATAGTTAAATTGAAAAATCGGAATACACTTCGCTTGAAATTTTTCCTGTTTTCAAAACCGCCTCCGATTCGGTCCAAAATATCCGCACCGATATAACTAAAATTACGGGTTTTCCCTTAGGTACAGGTAGAGCGGGCGAATTGCTAGTCCAAACTTAATCCTACGCGCGTACGTCAACTTCGGGTCATAATTGTAAAATCAATGCTACGGGCATCAATAATGCTGACGAAGGAGTAGATCTTCAAATATTTGCGCGGCACTTGGGAGAGCGCCCCCTATAGAGAAATTTGATGATAAATAAAAGAAGAAGGGCGCGCGCATACGGGTCAGCGCCCTCGGCGCCATTTTCACGCCTTTTTTTGCAAGCGAACGCCCTTTCCCTTCCTTAATTATTGCTCCTACATTCTTATTCCACATTGTCGGATCATATCGCCTGCAGGAAAGTGCACGTTATATTACTTTTTCTCTCTCTGCCGAATCCAAGGGCGCCTTTTTCTTTCTTTTATGGCAAATCCAAGCGAAATTCGACGAAGGATCTCGAGAAAAATCAATTAATATTTCCGCTCGCGCTGGATTAAAATAAATCGAACGGAGTGGGGAATATGGCGGGATCCTTGTCGCTTTCTGACTTTTATTTTCTGCCGCAGACTTAACGTGGAATTATTTTGAGAAAGGAAGGGGATTAAAAATTTATTTCAAAATATACTAGGCAGTACATTTTCATTTCGGTGCCTTAATTTAAAAATACATCCGTCCACATTTTCAGAATCAATTCATTATTTTGTTTCGCGAACACCGAAGAATATAAATTAACAGAAACAACCTGGAGAAACACTTTAATATTAAAGATAAATCTCTTCTTTAATATAATGCCATAGATCCTATTTATTCAATTGCAAGTGTCACATTTAAAATAAATTCAGAATACGTCTAATTATGTCACAAAAGAAAATATTTTAAGGATATCATAGAAAATGTTGGGAGGGGTACACTAAGGCGAAAATAATCCTAATGAATTCATGAAGAATCAATTATGCGTAAAAGAGAAGTTACCTTTATCTTAAAAATGCCGATTTCCTACATTTACGACAAGTTTTTATGCTAATTCCATTTATTTGTTTATTTAAACATACGCGGCGATAGGACTTGGGATACTAAGTATTTTCTACATATTAAAGTCGAGCGGTTTCGATTCAACCGATCATCTTCGGGTGCCCAATATCAGAAATATTTTTCTCGAATGGTAAATTTTGAGAATGCCTACATTTTTAAAAAAGCAGCAAAGCAATTTTCAACTGACATCCTGATTTCCATAAAGGAATACATTATTTAATATCTTCTATCGATGCGTTAGCGATAAGTAACTATTAGTGAACTATTGATGCATAATCAACATAGTGGATAATAATATGCTGCGTGAGGCTGAAAATTAATTGCAAACATTTGTGATACTGTAGCTTCTTCGAGGTAGTATGAATCTTGAAAATTTTAACTGATACCGAGTCTTTCATCTTTCCCAAAAATCTTTAAATATTATACTAAAAGTACAAGAAAAATAAAATCTTAGACGAGTGAGACTGCCGATAGCAAAATGTGAGACAAGTAGACGATTTCCTGGAATAGTGACGTATGTACAGTGGCCACGAGGCCGCTATGGTAGCCGTGAAGAAACCCTGAAAATTTTCACATGCTAAGTAATATTGACAAGTGGTGTTAAAGCTATCTCAGGATAATTGCATTCTTTTATGCAAAATATACATAACTATTTAATATCGCTGCTCTTAAATGATTATAGTTATTAGGCAATACTGTTATGTACCGATATTCCGCATTGCATCCGTAAGGCTTTAGAGGAACTGTTCGAGCTAATTATAAAATATGCATGCTGCGTGTAGGCTCATATGAAAATTGTAGCTGTTTATATTGTAAATTATAAAATTTATNAGTATTAAACGCAGAGAGAAGAAAAAACTTCGATATTCGAGTCATGCTTTATGTAATGAACATTAATAGAGGAAAGAGCAATTATTAGTTCGCAACAGCGACCGGGAAACTTAATCAGGAACAAGAATGTTTTTAAGGAAATAAAATAGCAAGGAAAAATCACAAACGTAAACAGGAACAGTCTAGGAATGAAATTGTGAAGTAAAAACATTCATAGTTCGATATAAAATTCAAGTATTAGATGATCACTCTATCCGCCACTAAACAATAAGTATTCTTAGGGCTTAAAATATTAAGGAAAAGATGTTGAGGACACAAGCAAGACATTTAGAGAAGTTTATCATAGTAATGAATAGCGAAAAACCTAATTTTTTTAAATATAAGCAGATAAGCTGGTTTAGAGCGGCTTCAAAGAAACAACGTTTCTTGGTATGGCCTATGGAGTGATAGAAGCGAAGGTAAATGTAGGAAAATACAAATAGAATTTCGACGGCAGTAGTGACCGAGCAACAAGACAACACTTCAAAATGGGATAATGTGTTTCCTCACGATGAACTAAAACAATTCTCATTTTTTGTCGCATTTTATTTATTTCGCCTATTATAGTCGTAGAATAAATTTGATACAATTCAAGACCCATAAAAAGTTCATAGCCATATTTCAAATAGATAGACTCTTTATTTGACGAGGTAATGTCAAATTATAATCACTTACCTTCGACATAATTTCGTGAAAAATACGTAAACAAAAATTAATAATAAAAATAAATAAACACAAGAATTAATGATAAAAAGGAAAGAAAAGAGTGTGGGAAAAATCTTTTGCAGTATTTTAAACTATGAAATGTTCATGCATTATTTATTTGAACAAAGAGGTATCGTAAAATAGAATGTTACCAAATCCAACGTTGAACACGCAATCTTCTGGAGAAATAAAAGTTTTAATTCATCGAACTAAAATAGGTCAGCTACGGTGCAAAGCCTTGTCATTTAGAAATAATAGGAATGATTCGCAAATTATTAATAAAAAGGTGCGAATTAGATAACAACTCCACAAGACTGAAGAAATTCCATTATGACTTCGTGGAAACCCATTCAAATGACACAATCATTAATCAACTTATCAAAATTCCAGCATAAGCAACCTTAAAATACGAAGTCACGGACAATAAGAGACTGGGGGAAATTCGCTCTCCAAAGCTGCGAGCACGAACAAAAAGCGAGGGAAGAAAAATAATAAAGGTGTTGAATGAGTGCACTATATATAGAATTAATCCTCGAAAATATCTCCAAATGAGCGCAAGAGCCATCTGTTGGAGGGTAAAAAACAGCAACAAAAAAGCTCCTCGCAATTAAAAAACCCCGCAGCACGCGAGTATACATATATATTGATATCGCAATAATTATATTTTATTTTCGGCCCGCCGCCTTCGACGCCCTCGCATTCATTAAATTCTCTCCCTCCCGTGAGCATTTCGCTATAATATTTTCACCGCCGACTCGGCGACACAACAACGCGGCCCCCGTTGAGAGGTGTCTGGATGGAATATAATTTTTTCTCTCTCTCGCACACCCACACCGTGAACACACTAATCCCTTTCTATCGAGCACAACTTTTTTCTCCAAAAAATAAATAAAAGGTCCCCTTGAACCGATTTTCCGCGACACCGCATTCTATACTTTCCGCATCACCAAACTCTTCTCTTCTTACGGCGCAATTACTTCAATTTCAAAGTGATTAGCATCTCTCCCCTCTAAAATAAAAAAATAAACACCTTTAACACCTCCGTCTCCCTCGCGTAATACACATCGCCGAACCCTTTTTTCTATATCCCAGAGCACACGGTTTAGGGAGTAATCGAACGAAAACCCTTGGACTTGATTCAAAGGCCTCCAAACTCACCCGAGCCCATATTTAAACATCGCGAATGTGCCGACGACAAGGGGACGATAGAGACAAGGTGGGAGTGAGGCGGCGAGAAAAAATAAAACGAAGTACGGAAGGCGAGGATCAAATCAGTTGACCAATCGATGGGGCAACGGAGCAGGGAATCAATCTGGACGACCGACTCTTGCGCCCTATCTTCCCTTTCACCCCTTTTTTAACGCGTGGCCGAACGCGCCCTCACGCCGACGACACCTCGCAGTGAATGGCGCGAGCGGGAGGAATTTTTGGATGCATTTTTATTATCCTTTACATATTCATCGCGACGGTGCAAAGAGAGGTCGAATAAAACCGTGGGGAGCTCTCTTTAGCGGAGAAATACTTCCAAATAGAAAAGGTTCCTCTTCCGGTATGAATTGAATTTCCGGAGCGATGCAAGGAATGGAGGAATGCGAGGAAATATCTTATAGATTTTAAAGGGAAATTGGAATTTACAAGGAGATACCCATGGCAGAAAGTCACGTCATAGCCCGCTAAGTTAAATGTATTGCAGTGCTGAAAGATTATGACGTGATTGCAGATCTTTAAATACATTAATAAAACTGCCTTTTGCATTCCTGATAATAAGACCCATACGTTTTCTCAATCGAGGAATTGAAAAGCAACGATGGACTACCTCCCTTCCTATTTCCAGATCATTCACATAAAAGTGAACGTTTCGATTAAGCCTAAGCTACACAATCAAAGCATTCTTTCCGAAGTTACATAAGGAACTAATTGAGTATCAGAATTCATTTCCTTGGCTCTTAAAATCAATATACAATCAGTCAGAAGAAGATCTTTTTATTATATTTTAATATTTGTAAATACAGTATTCTGTTATTATTTGAATACAGCAATTGATCAGCCTCAGCGAGTTAATTCAGTCTGAACACACGAAACTCTTGAAGAATTCTTCTTTGGGTCTTCGAAGAAAATCATTTCACTCTCAGTAAAGTATTAAACGCAGAGAGAAGAAAAAACTTCGATATTCGAGTCATGCTTTATGTAATGAACATTAATAGAGGAAAGAGCAATTATTAGTTCGCAACAGCGACCGGGAAACTTAATCAGGAACAAGAATGTTTTTAAGGAAATAAAATAGCAAGGAAAAATCACAAACGTAAACAGGAACAGTCTAGGAATGAAATTGTGAAGTAAAAACATTCATAGTTCGATATAAAATTCAAGTATTAGATGATCACTCTATCCGCCACTAAACAATAAGTATTCTTAGGGCTTAAAATATTAAGGAAAAGATGTTGAGGACACAAGCAAGACATTTAGAGAAGTTTATCATAGTAATGAATAGCGAAAAACCTAATTTTTTTAAATATAAGCAGATAAGCTGGTTTAGAGCGGCTTCAAAGAAACAACGTTTCTTGGTATGGCCTATGGAGTGATAGAAGCGAAGGTAAATGTAGGAAAATACAAATAGAATTTCGACGGCAGTAGTGACCGAGCAACAAGACAACACTTCAAAATGGGATAATGTGTTTCCTCACGATGAACTAAAACAATTCTCATTTTTTGTCGCATTTTATTTATTTCGCCTATTATAGTCGTAGAATAAATTTGATACAATTCAAGACCCATAAAAAGTTCATAGCCATATTTCAAATAGATAGACTCTTTATTTGACGAGGTAATGTCAAATTATAATCACTTACCTTCGACATAATTTCGTGAAAAATACGTAAACAAAAATTAATAATAAAAATAAATAAACACAAGAATTAATGATAAAAAGGAAAGAAAAGGGTGTGGGAAAAATCTTTTGCAACTCTAGGCAGACGAAGAAATATCTCACAACGTGGGAAACTATAGATAGATCGAATATTAACTGGCGAGGTTAGGGCCATGTGGGCATCTCTTCCACCGAACCTCACAGAGAATGGGAGCGGGAGTGAAAAATAAAATTAAAATAAAAAACAAATAAACAAGAAAGAAAATCATAAAACCTAATACGATTAAAAAAGTTGAAAATAGTTCAAAAAAAGAAGGTAAATAAAGAAAACAAATAAAAAGTGTAGATTGGAAGAGAGATAAAATAACGATCGGCATTATGATGTTGCAAACGTAATGATTATGCTGCACTCATTAAAGATGCTGTTCACAAGTCATCTTCTAAGCTTCGCCCACTATTTCTCATTCAGCAGCCAAATGATAGTCCATTAAACGCCACCCTTACCGCGAACAGACCATTTTTCGAAAAACGTTTACACCGCGGGGAAATCCCCTCTCAACACATTGCATCGCCCTTCCGAAATTTCGAATCAAATTTTTGCCTTCTAAAAGACCGTAAGTCACCGCCGCGCTTGCATTCGCGGTTAATATTTCGGATGGACGCGCACGCTCAAATGCGTGTTTGGCCCTCAGGCACGGCCAAGTGACAGCGAGATGGGCCACAGAAAAGAGACGGAATTTATGTGCCACAATATCAAATCCGTGGCTACGGCACGCAAAAGCTTTATACACGGCAGGATACTGTTAATGATGCGCCCAATTCAGAGCATTTTATCTAAACTATTTATATATGTCTACCGTTTTCGGAAAGAGAACGCGTGAAATTCGCATTACTTAAGCAATTTTGTTGTCTTCATGGCAGCAGAATAACTAGAGCATTCAACTTCCGGTTCTTCGACTGCATTTTTCTACCACTAATTATTCTTCTAATGATTCTAAGAGCTGAAATTTATCACATCAGCTAAATAAATATTCGTATACTATTTTTCCATGTTTATTCGTGTTTTTCCATGAATTTAAACATAAGTACTCGATAAACCCCCTGTACAGCAATATCCGAACCAAATTAGCCGAATAAATGGTTACGCATTGTAATAACTGCAAGCGGGGTATAAGTTTAGACATCATCCATAGATAATACTTGATTCTTCAGCTTCTTAACTATAAATAAATCAATACCGATAAAAACATGAAATATTTCTAGACCTTTTAAGAAGTTATTCTCCTAGGAAATGTGAATAATAATTCATCTACGACCTCTAAAGCTCTAGATACGCTTTTTCACCTTTTTTTGAAAAACGATCCAAAGACACCAACCGCAGTGCACATAGTTGAACACATCCAATCTAAAACGAAACTTATACCTCTGAAATATTTGGTAAAACGAAATAAGATTTAGTATCATATATATAAAAAGCAAATGTCTGTCCGTCCGTCCGTCCCCCTATTTATCCCAGAAACGGCTTGATTTAGAGACCTGAAACAACTGCATTGTGTTTCTACGATGCTGAAAGCCCCAGGAAAACTATTCTCATTTCTGTAAAGGCCCGGGTTCGAACCAGGAGCATAAAATACGTTTCCATAAGAGATGTACGTAAATTACGTTTTCATGACCTGCAGAGGTCGTTTCTATTACAAAATTAAATTAGAAACAATGGTCCTACGAAATCAAGACAAGTGTCAAAAGAAAGGAAAATGATTATAAATTCTTATTATAGTCGTGAAATATTGATATAGATCCGAACTTTCGAGGATTTTGATAAAACACATGGAAATGTTCATAAAAGTTTTGGGAAATAAACAACCCATCCCTTTGACGACTAAGGCCATTGTTGAATGTTGATTTCATGAATTATCCCATATAGCTGCACGGGGATAATCAGTTCTTATAATTTTTATAAGAAATTTACGTAAAGTAGGTCATGACTTGAAAATAGTATAATATATATTATAAATAATGGTAAGAAATATATTGAGTTATTATGATCTTACGTTTTAGCTTAGGGCCAGATATATACGATAATAGATATATTTTTTAATTAAATTAACTTCCGTCATGCTTACCGGGGGCATTTATTAGTTAATGATAAAAAGTTAATAAAGTAACCAACATTCCAACCAACATCAACTGACCCCAAAACTTTTCCCGAAACACACGGACATGAAATCAGTCTGACAAGACCAGAACCCGAATCTCCTACTAGCCATTTGGCTGCTCCCTCAATTGAGCTATTCGGCCAGAACATTCGCAAGACTTTGGAGATCGTGGCAGTGACCGTTCCCGCTTAGTCGATCCAACTCACGCGCCAGAGCCAACAATGGTAAAGGTATTTTATCAACTGACGATTCTATTTTGATTTTAAAATAAGTAAACTACGTTATATTAAATAGAGACCTACGTAACAGAATCTGTTCCGTAGAGAGCGCAACGTCGCCAAAAGAGAATTGGGACTTTCTCAAAATCAGACAGATTTTTTACTTTTCAGAAGGTTAATTTTCTATAATATATTTCCTGAGCAATAAAAGCAATTGTCTTCCAAATTAGAAATCTAACTAACTCGAAACATTAGCCAACTGCGTACGCGGATTAGCTCTCTCAGTTCAAAACTCTTAATATTTTTAAAACGATCCTAAGAAATCCCTTAATGAGAAATCTGAGTTGTCCTGAATAAAAAAGACACCCTTGAGTAAATTCTAATAAAAATAAGGGCATCGAGAGGAGGGCCGAATGTTGAGGATAGGAGCATCTGCTACGCAGTTGCATCGCGACTTCCCCATGTTTTATTCATTCGCAACACAAATAAGACATCCGGTTCGAAGAGAAATAGAGCAAAGAAAGATTCGCAGGGAAGATTCATCGGATCGGATAAACATTTAACTTGTCGGGGAAAGGGAAAGACAAAAGAATAGAAAAAGACAATCGAAAGGGAGGAAATAATGAGGGGAAAGCGGACGTGAGCAGCCAAGTTAAAAGGACGGCGAAGACTCTTCGAAGCATCTCAATGCTGGAGATGTTAAAAGGCACGAGAGGGATCGAAGGAAAAAGAATTTCACGTGGATAAGGAATAATGATCTCCGGATTATCCGTCTACGCCGTCTATCATTCACATGAAATATTTTATCCTCAGATATTTATTGAACCTCCAAATACATTTAACATACCTAACTGATATGCTCAAACCAGACTTTGTGGAACGGTGCAGCAGTTAGAAATAAAGAAGTTTGTAATTTCCACGGAATTTATTAAAACATAGATTCAACAGAATATATTAAATGAAATGTGGGTTTCATATAACGCTGATAACATTACAAAATAAATCGTTCATTGGAATGCGATAAATTGCATGTATGAAAAATGCAGAGGGTAGAAAAGAATATATCTCTTCTGACCTCTGTTCGAAACTTGAGGGACGATGACATAAAAACAAATAAGGCAATACTACAGAGAAAGCTAACAATTCCGCCACCAAGATGGGAGCATTATTTCAGTTTATACGAATCTATCCTGTGACAATCCAACATATAAGGGCACACGAGATTCGCCGGGAGATTTATAGAAAAATCCGGCTCTCATTTTAAACATGATTAAAGTGATTGGTTTTTAGAAATTTAGATATTGCCCACAAGTAGTCGTTTCCAATAAAGATACTACAAGTAATTTTGTATTTGTGTTAAATATGAAAACAAAAGCATTTACTAACGTGGGAATAATTAGATTACAGTAACTGAAAATATCGATTACGTCAATGAATCCTTCACAGAAATGTGAAAAATTATATACTATTATATTATATAAAATAAATTACAAACTATTTACAGTCGAGGTAAATCCGTTTTCCTAAAATGCATACAATGAACCTCTATCCTCATGAAAACACCAGTCGCTATATTCGTTTTATACATTAAAACAAATGAAATGCTTAATTAATACATGTTTAAATTAGTAAATTCTTCCAGTCATCGAAAATAGAAATTATATTAGGTGACTTCCATAAGATTCTAAACGCATATTACAAAAACAGGAACTGGTATCAATAAGGAAAAGGTTCACGGCTGTGGTAAGACATTAGAGTTTGAGAAAAGCTCCAAGAAGCCGTACTTTACAAGCAAACGAACCGTTCAGTAACCTTCTCTCCTGAAGACGGCAACGTAGTTGTCGAAATAAGTATTCAGAACAATACTAGCAAAGCGCGACCACGGAGAACCGTAACCGCTGATTGGAATTTCCTAACCGTTTCTTTACTTGGAATCTAAGAGATAAATAAGGCTCACTGATAGTCGTAATTGCCAAACAGATAAACACACCAAAAACATCAAAGAAAAACTTACAGAAACCAAGGCTGATGCGTATTTCTCTCTCTCTCTCTAGAGAGCATCTTCAGAATTGTGTGTGACAATTCTGTTGTTGTCCATGTTTCGAATATGCTCTCTTACGCGAAATAAGTTTCAGCCTTGGTTTCTATAAGTTTTTCTTTGATGGTTTTGGCATTTTTTTCTGTTTGACTTGCAAACTCAGGCTTTTTGGAGCTTTACTCAACAGAGAACTCAAATGAGAAAATGGTATACATCAACTGATGATAGATGTAAACGATACAGATTCAGGGGTAATCTTGTGGTAATTATTAATATTAAAAATATTAAAATGCTCTATTAGAGTGAACTGGGTGAAAGTGGTATAGTAAAAAGTGCACTCTAGTGGAGCATTTTAATATTTTTTATGATAGATGTGTTGACATCGACTGTCTGCGAAGCTTATATTTTTTAACAGATAATTCGAATGGCGAGAAATCTTCTAAAGTATCCACCTTTGGTTAGTTCAACGGAAAAATGTGATTCTTAAATTAAGGTTTGTTAACTAATAAAATGTAAAGAGCATTCATTGAGTCGAGTGTAACGACAAATTGGAAAGGTTGATTTTTTATCGAAAATCATATACATTGTTATCCTTTTATTTTCATTTTACTTTTGTCAAGAAAATTATTACAAATTCGAAGGCGAAAAAACCAACGTGAATGCTAAGGATTTACGTCAATTATAGCATCGAGAGGAGCTTTAGGGAGAAACAAAGAAGATTTAATTCCGTGACTGCTCGCCGAGCAGAAGTAAACGTATCCTACCCATTTTACATCCTGTTGCTCCTTTCAAGCGGGACGCTTAAGTTTAACGCACCACGACGCGTTAAAAATAAAAAGAAATCCCGAGTCGAGAAAACGAATGAAATTATTAGCACTTTCGATGTCAGCTCTTTAGTTTCTGCGGAAAAAGACGTAAGTGACTTCATCCGAAAGGTCCCACAAAGGCGGAAAAAAACTCGCAGAAAGATTACGGAGCGAGCGAAACGGAGACAAAGACGTCGGCCATGAAATCCTCCCTTTCCGAGAGCGGCCGTTCACTAAATTACAAAACAAGACGTCGGAATGACGAGCCACGCGACGAAAAAAGATATATCGCGTCGTAAATAAAAATCCTCCTGCGAAAGAGTGAGTCGCGGGAAGAATATAAAACGAGGAGAATGAAAAGGGACGAAGACAAAGAAACGACGAACCCTAAGGCGCCCTTCGGATCATCTTATGGCTCATCCCTGTTTTATTTTAAAGGCACCGCTCATTGTCATAGCATTCTCCTCGAGCATCTCTACTTCTGCCCCACACAATGACCGCCCATAAAAGATATTCGAGTTCCTTCTTTTCCTTTTTATCCACTGCCTCTGTATTTACGGTTCGCTGCAGTTATTTTGATTCCTCTTTGACGGCAAATATTCTCGCCATTCCCACACGTCGTCAAAATGTACATTTCTCTGCTATTAACCATACATACCAATTTCGCCCAATAAAAAGACGTTTGTATTGGATTGTACATTCATACTTATAATTCTTGGTATTTATTAACTTCAAGCTTGATACCGTACCAATCGTTTTGGCTGAGTAATGATTAACTATTCGGCCTATTTCAACGTTTTCTCTACACTCGATTTAGTGCTCATCTCCATTCTTTTCGTATCTCTTTTAAATAAATTTCCTCGAGTAATAGTTTTTCTATAAGCAGCTCACCCTCCGTTTCATATTCATCATAAATACACGATTTCTACCAATCCTTATCTCCAATGTATCAACATAAAGAAAACATTATAATACAGTAAACAGCCAAAAATTGCATTTACCAATATCTACGTATTCTTTCCAAAGTGGAATAAAAGCCCCATTTAATCAAAACGTTAGCAAACATGCATGAGAATGCCAATTCTGTAAAATAAATTCTTGTAAAGACAGGTAATAAATATTAAAAAATACATTATCCATGTAAAATTATGACGGCATCAGTTTTGCTAAATCATTTATATTCGAATGTCAAATTTAATGCACGCACTGCACCTAACGTAAGCTGTCTGGTAAGATATTGAATCTAGGTGTATCACGTATACATTAAAGGAATGTACACATGTATGAATGTACATGTGTACTGTATGCATTCAAAGATTGGAAATCGGTTGTTAGTGAATAGTTTTGACTCAAAAAGGGAAAACTTATGCGCAAACTCAAGTAACAATAATTTTGTTTTTGATGGTTGAAGGAAAAACATGTAAATCTGCGTATGACAGTGAAATACGTTAATTAATAGACCATTGGATACCGAGTAATTAAATCACTTCGTCTATCGAAAAGTACCAACGAGAAATATTCTTAGAAAAGACGACTGTAATTATCGATAGGTAAAATTGTAGCTTAAATGTCGACATTAGAATTTGCATCACAACGGGAACAAATTGGCTCGAATAAGCTCCGAATCTTCCGATTCTGAAGACTACACACATCATATTCACATAAAAATATAACTCGAAAAGTACTAAGTAGTCTCAAAGGAAGAGAATAAAATTTTCTTTGATGGGCAGTTATCTAGTTTCACTCAAGCAGCGATCGAAAATCTCTAAGACACTAAATTGAATAAAGAAAAGAGTGCGCCAATGCACGAGCGCTAATTCCCATGGGCGTAATCGCCGCGACAAGTTTAGCGCGCCCGAAATTTCAACAGCCACGCTCGATGAGAAAATAGCCTCCGGCGGATTTGCCAATTAGCGACTCATCGCTGCGCGTTCAACAGAAGACGTCAAAGGAAGGAAATTCATGAGACAAGTAAAACACGGATGTTGAAACGATAAAACCATTCAAAATTCCCGAAATTCATGATTTAAATTCCTCCCAGGATGGTTCTCCGGATGCTTCGTCAGGCATCATCAATCAGAAAGCATATTATTGAACTCATATTTAATTTATCATACAGCTTATTTTGAAACCGATACCTTCATTTCCCTAACGCTAATTGGTATATACTTTTTTAATATGTGCTTAAAAACAGGTCCCTTTTTTATTCTAAGAGTAGGCAACCCCTACAAAAGGCTGCATGCTTTTTGTTTTCCTTTTATGTATGAATCTTTATGAAAAGTGAAACAAATATGTGATTACTTCAAATAAGGTGATTACTATTCTGACTCGGCCAAGTTAACTAGTACCACCAAAATATCTTTTTCCTTTCTTAATTATACAGTTACATCACTCACGTTATTCCCTCTTGAATTACAAAGACTATTTACCCCATCTATTCATGCCTTGCTTCCTATCATTTACTTCATCACATAAATACACCTTTCTTTTCTTTCCTTTTACATTACTTTCTCTCCACCTTTTGTTCTTACAGCTGCGTACATTTCATCAGCAACTCAGCAGCCTATTCAATAAGCTCTTTTTCTGTCTCCCCCCCCCCCTATTTAGTACCATTCTCCCAATGCACTGTTTTGGTTACTCTGCTTCCACCCATCTACACTATCATTGTTTCTCATTTCCCGGTTTTTCCCGCGATTAAAGCGTTGCCCTTCCCGGAATAGACTTGAGTCTACCAAAAACGTTTTATAAACTGAAATAACCTGTGACAGTGCTTTAAAAATAATTACTCATTTTATAGTATTATGAAAAGTTCTAAAATCTCTATAATGGCAAAATAAAGTAACATTTCTGTGAATACGACATTTTAAAATTCCTTCGCCATTCTACAGAAAATTATGACAAATCAAAAAATTGCTTCGTTTCATTGAAAAATGATAAATACGACGAAAAAGCCTTTTTGAATTGTTTAGAAATTTAAAATAAAATTTACGCTCAAATATAAAACATTAATAAGTTTCATCAAAAAAAATAATAAAATTGATGGAAGAAACCGTGGCTAAGTGAAACTCTAAAACACTAGAATTTGTGAATTTCTGTGGAAAAAAAATCTGTGAAACTTTAGCTTATTTATTTCAACTATTGAAAGAATTAAAGTTCAATTTTACGATTTTTATTTCAGAGTTTCGAATTTTACAGTTCAGTTTCACAAAATTAACCGTGATTTGTTAAATCTTGCCATTCTCCACCTCTGCCCCCCTGCCACACGCCTATATTCGGCTTTTAGGGTATAAACAGAATAAAAACAGGCAAGAAAAGATTAATTCAAAGGATAGAGATTGCTGATTAAAGTTAGCGATAAATGTCTTCAAATGACAAAATAGATATAGCCACTTAATCCGAGTAGTTTTAGAGGAAAAAGTAGGTAAATAGGTTAAAAAGGAGAAACATTGAATGGAATAATGAACGTAACTCAAAACGTAACAACGCATAAAGAAAAAACAATGCGCCAAAAAGAAGTAATAATCTTTACGTCACAAGAACTTCAAGGAATTGTGAGTGATTCTCTGATACTAATACTCAAAAAATATACTGATATAACTCCAGCATATCCATTCACGTTAAACTGCAATTGATACAGAATGTACCTTACGTGATTCTACATCATAAACAATAACAACAGCGATGAAGTCGTAATATATACAACTTTATCGCTGTAAAGTCGTAATAATTACGTATATGAACACTTACAATTCAAAATAAATATTCATGACATCTTACATTCTACAATCTATGGATACTAACCGGCAAGAAACATGTTTTTCTACAATATGCACGAAAAACATAAAATAATTAGTATAGTAAACGAATTCTAGAGCTTTCTCTGCGATTCCAGGCTTAAAACCCTTAGTCCTACAGGTTATATTTCTCCAATTTAACACACAGTCTGATCGGCTGTAGCAGCAAAATACATCTTCCGCAACAGTATTTTCTCTGAATTTATCAACCTTGCAAACCATGGATCAGATGAACAGTAGATAATCCTCAAAACGTAGCACTTTTAAATGTTCGCAAGTTGTGCATTTCGACATGATGGACATGAACACACTTCCTATCGAATCTATGACGAAAATATTAAGATGTTGCAGGAAAAAACAACCACAGACAGATATTTCTGCGTCAATTGAGGAATAAGTGAGACAAATCGTTAACTGAGATGAGTGTTAAAAATGTTGAAGACGAACAAAATTACAGGTCCAATATACTACCATTGTGTGGCAGGGCAGCTAATGAATCCCGCATAGGATTCCTAGTCCTGGAGTTGAAAGAGATAGTTGAGAAAATCAGCGCATCCTGCCACCTTTCTAATAAAAAGTTAATCAAGCGGACTACATAAAACCAACATGAAGCTCAAAGCGAAATTTAATTTTTGTATTAATTCAGATGCAGAAATGCACCGTGCTGGGTGCCCGGGTGCGAAAGGGGTAAACTCTTGGTCTTCGTATAATTTTACAGTAAGAAATAAAAGAGTTGATGGCTTCGAACACTTAAACTATTAAAATGATATTAAAACACGCGAAATGTAATATTTCATGGTCTTCGTGTTCCAGTGGAACCGCCAAAAACGCTGCAAAATTCATTAGCATATTTAAATTCAGTTGCTTAAAATAAATACCTTACAAATGGGAGATTTTCACGTATGTATTTGTTTATCTTTCATTTGTTCACTTTTTCCGATTAAAAAACGCCGCATATTATAGTGATCTAGAGAGAATTTAATAGCGCGGAATTATATATTTTCGAATAAATGCGGATGATGGAAGAGAGGAATTGCGTTCCCTTTTCCAAGAAGAATCCAAGCAACTACGTATGTCATTTGATGTTTACACGCCAACCGCCGATTTTTTTGCATAAATGACTTTCCGACAATCTTCGTTGTTTTCGCACAGCCGCTTATATCAATAAAACTCTTGCCTTTGGATAAACAATTAAAATCGCGGGAACGGTTGAAAACGCGCATGTGACGAATTCAGATTTTTCGAACGTAAAATTCCGTTTCGGTCTGCTCTGTTTTTTACGTTCGCCGTATTATTCCCGTCTGTCGATGACAGTCGAACTATTGATCGGTTTTAAAAAGGCTAAAGTGGAAAGACAGAGAACAAACTTTAAAACATATGATTTTGAGCTGAATCCTTTCGCCATACTTTTAAGTACTCCTGACAAATATAGTATGAGAAAATTCCACCACAGGAATTCAAAGAAATAAAAGAAAAATATATCATGAGGATTCGCGACTCTGTTACGTATTTACAAATCAATCTGATTGCGTGTACACGCTTTGGGTAAAATGTGCGACTCTTGATTGTCAAATATGATGAAATGCGAAACCGGTCAATTTTAGATAGCAAATTTTAATGAGAAAAAGCGGGTATTTTCTCCCAGTTCTTTGAGATAATTTTTTTATCTTATCCTTAATATTTATGGCTATAGTTGCCATATTCTAACGGCATTCCACCAAAACTTCTCAAATTCTGGGCCAGGTGAAACAGTGACGAAGTGTTGCTTTAACTCTTAGTCTTGGTTAATTTCAAATGCTATAAAGACATGAGGCTTCCGGATAACAAAGTGGGTGGCGCGTTTGTTTTTGTCCCGGGTTTGATTCCCGGTGGGATCCCATTTACACGAATCAGCTGTTAAAAAACTATTAGTACACTACACTACTGCTTTCGAGGTCATTTCAGTGAAGGCAGCGTCATTTGCGAAAATTTGCGTCTTATTCTTGGCTATATTTTCATGTCTACAAGTTTTTCGTAACTCTGGTCATAATATTCTACTATTACAGCAAGTAAATACACCTTCAGTTATTTATAAAGACTATTAAAAGCCGGACAACAGCATTCACAGAGACTTCGCGCATCCGAATGGTAAAGCACTGAACACAACGAGAAATGCAAGCCAGATAAAAATGCTTTGATTTAAGCTGAAGTAGAGCCCAACACTAGCCATTTTACCTTATCGAACATTCACTCTTTCTTCAGTTTCCAAATCGCAAACCTTATCCGATAGACTTTCAGTTCAGTTTTTCTTCGCAGGAAATTGCTTTAGATTCTTTTCTCGCTCATTCCTTAAGAATTAAGGCAAATTGCCGGTTCTTTCTTCGTATCTTCCGTCTTCATCATAACGATTCCCACATTCCTTCCTCTATCAAGTTACAGAAAGGCGCCGGCGCTAAAAGAAAGCAAAGGATTCTCGACCGAATGCAAATAAAGGGGGGCTAGAGAAGAAAGAAAAAATGGAGCGATTAGACTAGTGGATATCCAATATTTAAACGGGATAAGACAAGAGAAGGAAAACACAGCGCTCGAAGGAGTTTAAAATACGAGAGCGATCCTACACCTAAAAATACATTCTTGAAGCAGTTCTGGAGCATTTGAAGTTGCGAGGAGGCTGCGCAAACCGAGGGAAAGCCAACTTTGTGGAATGACAACAGTGCCGGGGAAGAATAGACATAAAGGGAAATAAAAAAAGGAAGGGGACGCTTTGAGAGGGTAGCAAACATGCGATAAAGGCATGGAGCAATTGAAGAGTATAATAGAGAAGATGAAAGATGAGAAAGGGGAGCTAAATGAGGAATTATATGGGTTAAGTGGACGTCTAAGTCAGGCGACAAGATGCGAATGGGAAGATTTAACAGCGATATCAGCGACTGAGGGGTTCGACTACCTCGACGTGGGCGTGATTAGATATCAGTCAAAGAGCACGCAAAGGATAACATCTGAAATTAAAATCATCTGTGCTCCAATCGCAGTCTAAGAAGAGGATTTTGAATCACATCCCACGAGTGCGAAGAAAAATTTATTTATTTATATATAATTTATTTATTCGATAATAGCCTGATTATAATTCTATTATTAATTATTAACTTGTTATTAACCTTTATTAACTTGATGCATATTTCCTAAGAATAGTTTAATTTTACTGCAGAGCTATCACACAGGCGGAAGTCGGAGAAAAGCCCCAGGCGGAAATAAGCCCCCCCATGAAGAAAAACAAAATGTCTTATATGAGAAGATTTATATATGCATATATATAATAAAAAGGTATAAGTATATATTGTTTTATTACAATCACAATATATAAAATCTTATATACCACATAAAGTAATACATTATTTATATTTATGTAATTAATCGCCTAAGAAAAATAGGATTTTTTCGCCGGGGGCTTTATTCCTACACCCATCATAGGCTAGGCCTAATCCAAGGGGATAAAGCAACTCGTTTTTTATGTTTATAACAGTGAGACATGAATTAAAACTTCTCCGTGATACTCTGAACACAATACCACAAAATCATAATCCTTTATAAAATATTTAAAATAGCAGAGCAAAAGAGAAGGTAAGGAACAGCTAGTGATATGAATTGTAATGTCAGAAAGGAGGATTTTTTTTTTTAGAATATCTTTTCTTTGCGTTCCAAATTGCTTGTATATTGCTGCTTTTGAGAATACTAAAATGTTAAGAAATGACAGAAGTATCTTTAAATGCACAAATATTCGTCTCTCATCAAAATGCAACAGCGATACCTACAGTACTAAATAAAAAACCTTATTTCGGTATAATGGGAGATAAATCCTAGATAAAGAGCAAGGGAATCAGAGAAACACCAACGAGAACTTAACGCATCAGAAATTCATTGTTTCTTCGAACGCAAATTGGAAATGGTTAATCTATTATCATTATTTCCATACGGCGGAGTGGTAACGTTCTAATGGTAATCTTCAATTTTTCCATTTAAAACTTTACCACTTTACAACGCTTTCGAAATTCCATTCCTGAATATAATCTTAATCTCGTCCCAAAATCACTAATCTCGTCTTCATTGGGCGAATAGGAGTCGATTTCTCACAATTCATTGAGAAACGTCGTCAGCCACGCGCCGACCAGGATTTGAAGCCAGGACCTCAGTGTTGTCAGAGAATCCTTTGAGACTAGATCATCGGCAGCAGTAAGTTAAACTTTAGATGAAAGTGAGATATGGTAGAGACCATCCATCGAGTAAGTTATTTTAAGATTTTTGAGATAGGAAACCCTAATGTGCAAAACTTACATTATTCCTGCTTTGATATTGACAGTTACTTATTGATCAATTCTGAATCTCGGTGAAACAAATAAAACTGTTGAACAATGAATGGAGTGAATTTTTGTCCAAAACTGATGAAAATTTTTCGAATTTTCCAACTTCTTGATTTTCACGAAAATTTTATGACTTCCTGTAAATTTTTATTTTTAGTTAAAAAGATGCCATCCTGGAAATTCCAAAGACCAGGATGGAGTTCGGAAAGAAAAGCCCGGAGTACCAATAGAGGGAGCACTTGGAGACCATTTATCCGGCAGATCCGAAAAAAACTCAGTCTGGAAATTCTAGAATGTGTGATAAAAGAAAGAATAATGAAAAAAAATTAACAGGATTTTCTCAGAATCTTCTCCCATGGAAAATTTCACAGATGACTGCACAGCATCTAAACGTGGACCTCAGCCTTTGACTTGTTAAGTGTCTATTCCATCGACGACATGCTTCCAAAATATTACATAAAATCAAGTTAAAAAATCTACATAAAGATATTTCCTCTGATGATACCATCCATTGAAAATGGATATAACCATCCCAGTAAATATTCACGTGTTACTTTCGTGCATTTTAAGCAAGACGAATAGAATTCATCCCCTTCCCAGTAACTCACAGCTTGCTGGGTAAACAGTTACAAACTGCTACGGCGAATATATTCAGAATCCAAAGTAAAAATGGACATGAGAAAAAGCCTGATAGCACCGGGATAAGAACCCAGGTCTCAATAAAAATTCATACAATGCTAAGGAAAGTCCCACGAATGGAGAAATTTACAAAAATGTAAACAAAATTGAAAACGAAACTCAAGGAAGAAATTGAGAATAATAATACTGCAATTACCACCTAAAAAAATTCAGTATTGCCTTCCTGGGCCAGCTCTAAAAAGTTCTGAGACACTTTTTGAGACAACAAGTTAAAAATCTTCGTGGAGAGTAGGATTTCATTCATTTCATGGAAGATGAAATGAGATATTTTGGGATCTCGAAATAACCTTACTGTCCAACTCAGAGTATGTTCTCTATGGGAATCTTGTGGATTTACCAAAAGTCATTTTTAAACGTGTTTACAAAATTTCTTTACATGATACTGTTCCAGATGCTGGAATATTTGCCCTCAAACCTTTCTCCGAATCTGGCATTAGCATATGCTTTAATATCTATGGGATTTCAAAAGATAAAGACAGGGCTATATATATAATTCCATTCCATTACTTAAGGTAGCAAAGAAATGAGTGGAGTTTGGTTCTAAAAATACGATTGCGAGTAAGCGGATCCGTAGGAATTCTGCGAACAAATACGGCATTTATTCCGGGGAAAACCCGTGAGCGCCAGAGGGAATAATGCCGTTACATATCTGAACCTTAACAACCCGTAGTTAACGATAAAATATAACGCTCAATTTGCAATTTTACCTCTCTCGGAATAACGAAAACTCGACTCCGACGTTAGTTATGACTCGAAAAATTTCTAAAATGCGCGTGCGCATGATTTACGTGCGCATGCGCATGATGAACCTTCGGTTTACGTAACGTATACTCCGTGCAATAAATTAGATTTAACGAGCGAGAAGAAAACGTAGGAGGACGCCATATTTTACATTGCAACTGGATCGCCGCTTCAATCTTTCCGACAGGCATCGCATTGTCGCCGAGTAGAAAGGAAATCCCGCGGAGGAAGGCGATTCGATGAGCAGTAACCGAACCCTGACCGCACAACAGAACCCTTTGATCGATCTGGGCCGTGGAGAAATGAGTGATCATTCCGGAAAAGAATATGGCTTGGCGCCAAATGGGATATATTCCAGTAAGGGTGCTTATCGCGGACTGGAAGAAGCAGAGTTAAAAATAAAATGGGCTTTCGAAACGCAAGGGACGAATAGTGAGTAGGATGGAGCCATCTGGAAAAATACGACTCAATGAGAAAAAGGTTGGTAAGGGTTAGGGAAGGTAAAGAAAAAGAGCCGAGTGGTGAACGGGAAGATGAATCGATCCCACTAAACGGGGTTTCCCCACGATCAGATCAAATACGTGTACATTTTCTCTTGATACAGGTGTATGGAGAGGTTTTCTGTGCCTCGATGTAAAGTTTAGCACGGATTACTCATACTACACTATTATGTTGTAATTTGGTTTTATATAAATTTATTATAATGCGCCAAGAAAATGTGAATTAAAACAAATAATTTCCTGCAACCAAAGATCTATACTGCCGAACACAAGACTGCGATTTCCTTTTTGGCGGAAAATTATGAAATTTAGTCGTAAGTTTTTCGCACATTTCCTATTGGTCATAGAGGGAACGACTTCATACTTCATCAAATGTAACGAGAATCAACTATGGATCGAGTCACTAATAACAATTACTTGCAAGTTATTTTTCTTAATTACAATATCTAAAGAAAGAGAAAGCGAATGCTAAGTGAAAGGGATTATTACTTAGAGACAGGAGCAAAGAAGTTAAAGAGCTACCCATAAATATAGGGAAGCAAGATGATTTTCAAACTATTCTAAGGAGCAAAGGAAATGTAGAGCTGAAAGATTTACGTAGATACTTTAACTAAATAAAGGAAACAACACATTATGAGATGGAGAATAAACGCTTCTTAGCGTTGACCTCAAATTCAAATCAAGACAACTGTTACTATTAACTTTCGAATAATACAACAAAAAATCCATTGCAATGACCGGAATTCGAACTCGAGACCTTGGCGTCTAGTTACTAACATGCCTATCCTTATGCCACGGAGGCCTGCTTTACAAATGTTTTACATTAGATGTTGGATAGAGGATGTTGGATTGTGGACGAGAAGATAAAGTTAGGGTAATAATTGGAGGAAAAAATTACGTCGCCTATTAAAGGAGATATAGATATATCAATTCCTTGTACCTTGTATATGTATTCCTTGTATAAAGTTCCTAAGGGATTTAAATAAATATCCAAATAAATGTTATTCTTTAAATTATTGTAATTATAAATCTTTATTAGGTGAGGTTAGGCCCATGCGGACCTCTTTTACACCTAACTTCTGAAGTTCAATTAGAGAGCACAAATGATTACAATGTTCACAATTTAAGAACAAGAATTAAATGAAGAGAAGGACGAAAGAGAAGAAAAATAAAAGAAGAAGAAAGAATGATTTGGTTGTTGGGAAAAACAATGTCAGCTGAAGAGAAAGATTCACGGTGCGGGAAAACACACAAGAAGCGAAATATAAACAAAGTATGTCACATAGAATAAAATAAATTGTGAGATTTGATTCCTTTCGTGATTATTCGATAATATAATGTCTAAAGTAACACAGGAAAAATAACAACTAAGCTTAGAATGGGATCATGACAAATAAAAATCTGCAAATCATTTACTTACAGAACGAGGAGGGCTCCCGGTTAGCCAAGTTTACAACGCGTTCGACTTCAGCAAAAGCGGTCCCGGGTTCGATTCCCGGTGGGGGCCTACGTGCGAAATGACCTAAACTGTCGAAGCACTTTTAACAATACTACTACTACTACTACTAGAACGAAAAGGTTAACAAACGCAATGCTATCGTTAGCTAAAAATTCAAATTCTTATAAGGGTTAATCGCGGTATTGCAGCTCAATCGTACACTTTCAAACAGATTTAATTTTATAGCAGCCAATAAGAATTGAAGATTGATATTAATGTTATTCGTAAATTTCCCTAGGTCTCGCGTCTGTTGGATAGTCTGTCACATACATAAAAATTACATACATAAATTCATGCACTCTTGTCATGTCATTAACTTGGGTCTGAACATCCTCGGGTTCATGCCTTCAATGCTTCCAAGCAGTCCCTCAATGATATTTGTGCCAAGACATAACAGACAAACATGTAGAACATGCACATGTAGATAAAGTGATATTCTTTTACCTGACAGTCTCATCTTGCCGTATCAGCAATGAAACTAAAAATGTTTTCATCGTCAATTATCACTGGAAATAAACAAACGAACTTACAGTACTTAAGGACAGCTAATTAAATTCTTCCCAAATAGTAAATCCACGCAATGTGAAGAGAAACTCGCTTAAATACTAAGAAATATTTCATAATGATAACGAAAATATGAAAAAGATGACTTTCAAATTGAATTCCTCACTTTAAATACTTCATCTTTCATAGAACTGTCTAGTTAAAGTACTTCGCACCCATGCGTCAAAATCCACAACTGCATTCCTAAGGACAAACCGATGCTCGTGTTTTATTAGCTTTAATTGCATCTCTGTCTCATCCGAAAAGGACAGGAAATAAAGAAACAGTCATCGTATGTCTTTTTCCTCAAACTCGTGCAACAGATAAAAAGACATTGGCCCACCTCAAACAAACACGCCGTCACCTCTCCTTTAAAACACTTCTCGTGAAAATCCCATCGCATAGCCCAAAGAGTAAGACGGCCGCGGAAAAGAATTCTTTTCGGTTTATTATCTTCTTTTTTATTATTCCGGGCGAGAATCTCCTTCTTCCTCTTTCTCCGCTCCCATTCTTTGCCTTTCTCTTATTTTCCTTCCGAAAAAATCCCCCTAGCGAACACGACGCCACCGGTGGAGAAAAACGGAGAAAGTTGTAGGAGGCGCTAGTTCTTGGGGCGAATAAAAAAGAAGGTGGAGATGACAGGAGAGGGACGAAAAATATCTCGAAAAAAAATAAAAGAGGCCGAAGGGGAAAGAGTTGGATAATCGGGAGTCGTTTTTGAGAGATTCTGGGAATCGGGCGGAGTGAAGAGAGTTCTTTGAGAAAGAGAAGAATCAAAAAAAGAGAGACCCTTCGCAACGAGAGGAATAACTCTTCTATCGGGGCATTAAACGCAATTCGAGCTTCTTTTTATTTTCCTTCCTTTTTTATTCGGCGAAAAAGAAGAAACGAACCGACGGCCGAGTGATGCAAAAAATCCGCCTTTTTTTCGAAATCTTTTACTTCTTTAAAAATATTGGACGGAAAAGAGAAGTGTTCCCGCTTTGTTTAACGCGCTCGACGACGGCGCGAACAAAGCGATGGGAGTTTTTATCTCGTGGAAGCTTCAATCGCTTTTATGCATCTCGAGATTAAAATTAATGATAAACAAACGTAAAGTGGAAAAGGAGAAATTTTCAACAAATGGGAAATATGGCAGAATGAAGTTCTATAATAATACTTCTGAGAGATTCCGAGAGTCGAGAGGACTGGAGATTTATTTCAAATAAAACAGGAGAATTACTTTACAATAAAAGTTTACCGTTCCTCGGATTAATTTCACAGAAAAATGTAAACGTTTTTATGAAAGATACAAGGTAAATAACCCTCCAAATAAAATAACTCCCGTTCTTTGTAGAATATCCTAATTAATTTTAAGACGAAATGATGAGGATATGATGAAATATTTGCTAAAGAAATACATTGCTTTCCTTTCGTTTAATTTATTAAATTAGAATCACGAATTACAACATAAATTAGCATTAACTTATATTAATTAAATTTAGAACCTTAAGCGATATATTTACATAAAATGTACTTTTAAAATGTCAGCAAGAAATTGCTTTCCAATCCATTTAATTTTCTCAATTCGAATTACGAATCACAACATAAATTACCATTATTTGTAATAATTAAATTCCAACTTTAAGAGATATACTTAATTAAAATATATCGTTGAAATATTAGCAACGGCAAAGTAAAATAAACATTTGTGGAACCTAAACATCAACGGATCTTAAACATTTGCTAGATAACGTACCTGGAGATAATAACTGAATTAAAGTGTAAAATGTATGGTAAGGCACTCCAATAAATTAAATACAGCGAAAATTATTTAATAAATAAAAGATGCGCATCTATTTATTTATTCACTTAATTGCTTCCTATTGTTATAACAAACTAGCGAGCAAGGGAAGGAAAACGTCGTGAAATAATATTATTCAGATAAGAATTATAAATGGCTAACACTCAATTTATGTAACAATATAAAGTTAATTTTAATCAGCAGTATACAGAAAGGGAAAGAGATATCACCTCATTAATCCGTCAAGAATTATTCCGAGTCACCCTTTAACGTAATGCAGTAGAGTTTTATGGTAAAAACGCGTCGCGGTGGCGAGCGGAACTATGACTCCGAGCGGCGCCAGGTCTCGTCAATTGCGAGACTTCACAATTATTTTCAGCGCGTACAAAACCATGCCCAGAATTTTTATATGTTGCTTGAATAAGTAATATCGGAGGGGAAAAAACGTAACGCCGAGATCGCAATGTCCGCCCCAGAATACGATTAATCCACGTTTTAATGTTATTAACCATCCCTACAATACCGGCGTGCCGTCATCCCGAATTAAAATGCAAAAACCAAGCCCGACTTCGAAGCCGGGCCTCGTTTTCAAAAGGAATTCCGCTAAAAATATCATTTTCACATAAATTAGTGTTTGTCCTGGATCTTTGTTCTCTAACCATTCAGGAATGCAAGGAATAAGTAAGTCGTAAGTACGTAACTTGAAACGAAGTGATAACTATGCGGTAGACCGATCGCTCGATTCAATAAAACTATTTAAAGACATCGATTTCATGACATCATTTCAGATTTTAAACATCATTCCCCTACAATAAGAGGAAAACAAAACTATTACTTTTTCGACATTTTCCTCGAAATATCTGTTAAATTACATGAAGATGTGAAGATAGGTCCGCCGAGTAAGAATAAAATATAATGCTATTCATTAGCCATCTGAATGGAGCGTCGTGAATTCTACGGCCATCAAAGAATCTCTAAAACTAATAGCTCAATCGGTGGGGGTAGGGGGACAGCGGCGTCGTGTGCACAACGGAAAACACCATCTCGGATGGGAACAGCCGCGTTTAAATTATTGTTATTCGACTCGGCGCACGTGAGAATGGGGCGGAGGGAAGGGCGTCAAAAAGTCTGACTTCAAGTGATACGTGCCGCGAGTGCTTATTCAAAAAATCAGCGTAAATTTATTAAGGGGGAGGCCCGAACAAATGAACGAATAAGTAACTTTGTTACGGTCCAAAAATACAGAAACAACGGCGCGCACGGGTAAAATGATTAAAGGTGCGACATGTCGAAACTCCGCGGGCTACAGGAGCGTGTCCGTGATTTGCTAAAAAGAATAGGTTTGCGAAAGTTTTAACGTCCGCGTCGGATCATTTTATGGGCGAGGGAGAGGAAAGTGATTTATTTAATTGCGAAGCCAAGGATTAAGAGTCGCGTTGTTCATTTGCGCCCAACAAAGTGTTCACGGCGGGAATTTTAAGCAAGATAAAAAGCCTGGGTGAGGGGAAATGTGTAATCTAACATGCAGGATGAACAGAGGCACCTGGCGATTTTCATGAAGAGAGAGAAGAGCTGTGAAGAAATAAAGATGTGATTATGAACGTCCTTTCGTTCTTGTAACACAATTAGAACTAATTTCAATGCAGAAAAGACGATAAAAAATCTGTAGTAACTTAGACTTACGTTCAAATAGGTGGAGATTGTACCTTTTATTTACTACAAGAGTACAATATTATTACCACACAATCCGAAATTTAACATTACACCATTTCAAATTAGTTGAAAACCAGGCTTATTTATAATCAAATCAAATAAAAATTCGATCGGTTCATTTTAAGGTAATTTTAAGGCGATTTCAATAATTCAAATTCTACGAGATAATAACCGAAAAGCTGAATTAATAAAAACATTGAAATATCATCCCCAATAATATCATCTTAAATCAATTCAAATAAAGCTCCACCTTCAAAACTATCCCTAGGAAAGTGCAAATATTCCTCTAAAATCATATACGAGCTATGACCTATTCTAGATTGTTAAGTTTTTTGTATTGTTATGTATTTATTTTAAAATTCAGAAAAATAGCGATCTAAAAAATTGAAAGAACATGCTTCGACAAAAATTAAATTAGAGGAAAAAAGCATTTACTCTGAACTTAATGGAAACACAGATCGGGTAGAAAATTAAGAAAGTCAATTTTCAATTCCAAACGATGCAAATTCACTTCTGACAGATAGTGGATGAATGCCAAAATCCAAACAAGTAACTTTAGAAGTTAAGGTTGCCGATGTTACAGAAACGTTAGCTATCGCCAACTGAAGGAGAGCTGTAAAATTCAAGCGTAAATCCTTAAATGAACGCACAACTCTCGGGTATCACAGGATCGCGCCTTGGACAATTCTTAAATAAATTAAAACGCTAAAGAAGCATATATCAAAATATATAGCATATATATCCAAAAACAACTAACTGCGCTTATCATTCAACTTATTCCTTCATTTATAATAAACGGATATTGTTCAATTATCTATCATAAATTACGTTTTATATTTGGGTACATGAAACGATAAAAAGTACATTAATTGCGTCCATATTCAATAAAATCGGCGTTCAAATAATACAGACATTTCCGATGTACAACTATAGCTGAAAAGGGCGAATGAGAGTTCATTTATTCTCCCTCCTCAAAGTCGCAGATGATCTCTGATGAGTCTAATATTCCTACCAGGGAGCAAAGCCAGAAAAATACACCATCTTTTTCTTACTTCTGACTACCTCTTCTCCCTTCCTGATACGTGCTTCCAATTCCTTCACGCGTGCTATTCCTGCCTTCCCACAAAATTTTCGACAAGTCTCTCTATTCATTTTTAAATTCTTCCCGACTTCTTGCCGAGATCTATCTCTTTAAGAACTCTTTCCTTAAAGATTCCTATTCTTTGAGTATCATCGAGCCGACGTCACTCGGTGGCTTGGAGGAAGACGTTCCTAACAGGGAGACAACAAAATAAACGTTTTCACACTCTAATTATTAAGTATTATGTACACCATGTACATATATTAGGGGAATGCCCTAAGATGTTACACAAAATGACCCAGTTTCTTAGATTAAAGATAGCCAATAACGTAGATATTTTGTGGAAATGGGCAATAAAAAAATAACTGATTTACCAATAAATTTTACAAAGATGCTTTATTAAGAGAAAAGAGACGTGTGAAGTAACAAAGAGATATAAAGCTAGTTTCTAACATCAATTAGATGATTCAGATAGGACTGGAAAATCCTCCGAGCTTTTAAGTAGGACTACACAATATACGATAAAGGGAGGTTCCCATGACAAAAAATGAGCGGGGACCGTAGATGAATATTTTTGGGAAAATGAACGTTATATCTATAATTTTACGAGAAAATTTATTTTAACATAAAAAAGCGAATCAGTAATTAATGTTACAGATTGTTAATATAATATTTTTTATAAAATCTTTACAGTTTGAAATTAAATTAGAGTTTCTTCCAAATGCTCGTTTGAGATTCGCTTTTTCTCATTTTCACAAATTAAAAATTTCGCTTCCAAATGAACGTTCGTCCAAAAATTATAAACGTTCTCTCAGCAAACAAGTCAAGTCAGCAGTTTATTCAGTAATATTCTTACTCTAAACCTCAAAGTCTTTCGTGTCGATCCTCATTATTTTTGTAGTTATCTCACATTCTTGAGTCGTAACTCTTAATTATTACTAAAATACTTGATACCGTGGAGGAAACCTGCACAGGATTCGTCCCGCTAGGACACATTCTGGCGGTATGTGCAGCATTCCTCTGCGGTATCAAGTGTTTTAGGTAAAATTAAGAATTACGACTCAAGGATGTGAGATAATTACAAAAATAATGAAGAATGATGCTTGAAGAAGTGAATTCTCTCCTAACGAGCTTCTAAAAATTATGATTTTTACAACCATTTACACTAATAATTCGGTATTTTTTGTGAAAAGTCTCATCGTCTACTTCGCTAGGAGATATCAGAACATGAGATATCTGTTTTACTGTGGCTGATATTCAGCAAAGTAACGCGCTAATTTAAAATTACGTTACAAGACAATATAAACATTTAATAATGACAATCATTATTATTATATACCTTACATTAAACGTAATCGTGATTATCAAATATGAAGCTGATACGAAAAAAATGAGCAAATTTCATTTTCACAAGCCTTGGTAATAAACTTTATGCCGACAATTCTAAATCTTTTACCTCTATATATATTCTGTTCAATTTCGAGATCTCAATCATCTACTTCTTTTCAATCCGTTTCGTAACATCAGTATGTCCCCCGGATAGCCAATTGCGTAGCGCGATCGCTATCGGCGAAAGCGGTCCAGAGTTCGATTCCCGGAGGAGACCCAGATTTTGACCAAGCATCGTCAAAAAATTGATAAGAATCTAACTGAATGAATAAGCAGCGGTCTAGGGAAGCCAACTTCAGCGGCGTGGGAGTCAGTGCGCTGAAGTGACGCCCACAGTGAATGCCGCATATCCCCAAAGGGACGCCGCGCCATGGACTTTACTCGAACCTTCAATCACCCCTCTCTCCTTCAGATTCTCATTTGTCCCACAACAATCGAACTTACATTTCTAGGCGACGTCACATCCCTTTCTCAAAAGAAAATTGTGATAGGTCACTACACTATGAGGTGTGCGCCTAGAAATATTTCAAAGGAGAAACGGACAAGAATAAACTGTGACAGGAACGGGACGCGAACCCGGATCTTTCACTTTCCAGGTGACTGTTCTAGCCGATTGAGCTATCGTACCAAAACAATAAGACATACCGTCCGGGAGACTTTGTGGCTGTGGACGATTCTGCTTCAAACTACCGCCAGATGCTTCTCATTGAGATACACGACTTACAAAAGCTGTTTTATGAGGTCCAAAGGAAATCACAAGCATTTTACTGATATTTTTCATCAATTTTTCCCAAGGAACTTCAGGATAATTATGCTAAGAACGAAGGTTATTGAAGTGATGGGAATATAAAGAAAAATGATGCGAGGACAGCCGAGCCGAGTGACAGCTATTGAAAAGTACAATGGAAGTGTGCTTTACTTCCGCAAGTATCACTCTCCAGAAACACTACAAAATTAAAGGAAAATGATTTTTCGCCCTAAAAAGATAAACCCCTTATGACTGCATTCCTTCCTTATCCCGGAAGTACGTTCCCCTCCCACGCTGCTCCTCCATTTAACTCCCACAGCAACCTCAGAACTCATTCCAGAAGTTCCATTGTAACTGAAGATATCACGATTTGAGAAACATACTAATTTTCCTATTTCTTTCTCTATTCTCATGAGATTTCATAGTCACACATCTGGTTGCTGCGATGTTAGCGGTGGAGAAAGCAATATCAGGAGAAACGCTACTGTGATAATGCAAATAATGCCAGAATTATGCTTATCTTTCTATATATTCGCTTCCTTTATATTCGCTGTTGTTTTCATAATCGACTGGATAAACTAATAAGGATGGATTCAAGAGTGCCCCTGTGAAATGGTTTACGAAAAAAGACAGGAGAAAGAATTTAAGTTACATCATCGCTTATAAGAAATGAAAAATTGTTTGTAGTAGAATTGCTTAAAGTGCTTCGACAGCTGAGGACATTTCGTAGGTGCACATTTGACTAACGCGCTACCTACTTGGCTATAAGGGAGCCTTGTGAGAAGTTACTTCTAAAGAGACAGTATTCAAACGTAAACATGGAAACATTTAGAGGTGAACCAAGTCTGAAGTATTTAATTGCAAAAACAGGATATTTCTCGGAATGGTATCAGAAATTCAACGTCATACAAGAAACAAAAATGGCATATTTAAGGAGACTTTCTTATAAAAAAAAGAGATTTAAAATACTCATTTAACCGTAAAGTTCTCGGGCATAGCCCACTTGTAGGAAATCCTCACTTAGGAAAAACGAATGTTCTGAGAAGAACACCAAATACTTACCTACTTCAATAATTAAGCTATAGTTTTCAGGGGTTAAAATGATACTATCAGAACTGAAATACTTATTGGGTGTTATTCATTGAACAGTGGATTTTCCTAGAGTGACATTTTCCTTAATTGGAGGTCGCATGAAGATAATCTGAATCCGAAATCACACTCGTTAGCCGAAATTTTCGTTAGAAGAAACGTGATGTTTTCAGGCGTCTCTTTTCTCGCTCTCTTGAAATTAAACAACCCATTTGGGCAGATGGGAGTTCCCTATGTGCACTCATTTCTTAGCCACTCATACAGACAGAAAATATGAGATACTGGAATAGTCCGGCCGTTCATGCCTAATGTTTTATGTTGGCGGGCGAATCTACTAAAACATTCGTTAGCCGAATTCATATTCGTTAGCAGTCCAAAAAACAACAAAAAATCTTCGTAAGCAAGGTCACTCGTTCGCCGAGGTATCACTGTATTTTACATCTCAATTTTAAATGCAACCGGGTGCATATCCTCTTACAGTGATTTTCTTCTCCCGTCTCCGAAAGAGCAACATACTAAAACAATGCACTTCGTTGTAAGCGCATCGGGAATCACATCCGCGGCTAATAAGCCGCATTCAGAGATAACGGCGGAAGAGAACATATCGATGGGCGTATTCTTCGCGGTCCGTCTTCCTTTTGTTGCGAAATGCAAATGAGGGGAGCGGATGAAGAAGAGATATTTTGCAAAGAGCAAAAGTGAAGATCAAAGGAGTCAAGTGGAAAAGCGCTGAAAGATGGAGAAGTCGAAATCAAAGCGAAAGACAAGTCAAAAGGGCATGGAAATAACAGACGGGCTTCTTCTTTTTAAACCCTTATCTGTCATGGGACCCTGGATCCTGACACCCCTAATGAAACTTTGGGCGCATTGTCTTCACTTTAACTTGGCGATCCCTGGAAGAAAAATAGCAAATCTCTTTTTCGATGTCTCCGCGGTTGGCGTCTCCAGAAAGGGAAGCTAGAGTCACCTAGTGTCGAATCTTCAAAACCGCTTCGCGAGTAGAGTAGAGTCTTGTTTTAGCCGAAGAATCTATGTTCTGTAAATTTAACAATCATCGGTGAAATATTCGTCAAGATACATGATATCGAGTTCGCCCTTAGTCCAGGAGACTCACCTTTTATTCAGAAATAACTGAAATGAAGCCGACAAGCGTCTTACGTAGAAATTCTGAAGCTCGAATTAAAAAGAAATCGAGTCCCCGAGCTTATTTTGGAATGGCTCGAGTAATCGAGCTATCCGAGATTTTAAATTGCTTTCAAGAGATAATAATATAAAAATTTATATTTTTGCGTTGGCACATAGTAGTATAGTTTTTGGAACAAAACTTACAAAGTTTGCCGTTTTAATGCATATTAAAAGTAAAGATTTCACTAGTTCGATGATAATATAGCATGATACAATATAATTCTATAGTAGTGTCAAGAGAATCAATTCATTATATATTTTTTTAAAGATAATTTTGCAACAAACCATTCTCGCTTATGCTTCGGTCAACTGTATTCCCCATGATTAAATCGCTGGCTAAATATCCATTCACTTTCTGCTCAAGTAGTGGTAGTATTGTTAGAAGTGCTTCGACAGCTTACATTATTTCGCCTTAACCCCCCCCCCCCCAGGAATCGAACCCGGGACCGCTTTCACCCAATTCGAACAAGTTGCCCACTTGGATATACGGGAGCACACTTTCTGCTCAAGTTGGTTTAATAATTTTTAAGTCAGTTAAGGTGTTTCAGGTTACTTGGCCAAGCCTGTGTTTCGATACTTTATGCTTCTTTAGAAAGTTGAATTTTTCATTACAGCAGATGAATTAAGTTCGTAATTCGATAAAATTTCGGAATAAGAAGAATGCATGTCCTATAAAGATATAATTTACGTATCCTTTGCAGTTTCGGCGATACTATTTTTAAGATTTTCTAGGATTGTTTCGCACTCCTGAATTTTCAATAACACGTGCTTCCACCGTAGAAGTGATGGCAGCATTAGAAATGGACTTTCTCATTGAACTGAAGGGAAACCGGAACGAAAAATATTACGGTTCGATGCCCTCACGTTAAGACACCTAGGGGCCACCTCTGACCCTTCTTGGCGGTGTAACCATGACATCTACGGTTTCTGATAAGTTGCATGTCTCCAGCATTTTCCGTTAAGAATACACAGTCTTTATCATTTCCAATAAAATATAAGGAAAGTTGCACACCTAGGAAGATTCGGGATGTAAGATTTTATAGATAAGAATTGCGAGGTGAACGAGATATTTTGAGAGGTCAACGACAGAAGTATTTCGGTTCACTCCTTTGACGGAGGTGTGATTGTGAGTTGCATAGGTCTAAATGACCGAACTGATGAGTTGAATTGGTTCCTGAAAGAAACCAGGACAAGTATTAATTCTTTGACAGAGGGAAGGAAAACTAGGACGGATTGCACGTTCCTGCTCCGATGCGAACCAATAGCGAATAGGTTACTCCATAAAAATATCACCGATTTCCCCTTAAAGGAATATTTCCAATGCGTACTCTTCAGCACTTCTATATTTATAACTTTCTGTGCGAGATAGTTATTCTTAATCAGAAGGAAAGTCTATGCACTATGCAATTCATAATGTCTTTTATCGGCACATATCAACATTGAGAGGTAAAAGGGTTTTTACTCAGTCAAAAGTCGGTGCCTACTTCCACATGTTTCTAAAAGTACGTAGGATAACCGTAAACAACAATGTTCTCTTAAAATAGTTAACTATTCTGCGATAAAGAGGTTAAATTACTAATTAAAAAAAATCGAGGAAGATGAGATGCGAGAGTAATTAGGGAAAATGGATTGAATTCCTATGAGAAGAATGAGAGAGAGGGCAAATATAATGATGAGAGACTAACAAGAGAAAAGCAGCTGCACAGATTATCTGACGGAAGTATAAAATAGAAACATTTTAGGAAGAATTCATGAATTTTATGAGATAATTTGTACATGTTAGAAAAGGGATTACCACTAAGATAAATTTTCGGCATTATTGGGTGAATATAAAGTCCTAATTAATATAAAACAGAATTACTAATTCGGCCTCGACTTTCTACATTATAAAGAGCGTAAGAAGTCTTCTTTCCCTTATTCTTTATAAGGAAAAGAAATAGTTGAGAAATACATACTGAAACTCGAAAAGGGGAGCGATTTTTTATTGCCCTAGGCGAGAACTCAAAGAGATAGGAATGTTAAAGGAATGCTATGTTAGATTAAAAGGCAAAAGATTGGAGAAAAAATATTACTCTTAAATTAGAGCTCATGAGGTTTAAATTAATTTTAAACAAGGAATATCATCAATTATACCGAAAAAGTGACAGGTATCTAATTCATCACCCACGAGAGGAATTAACAAATTGATAAGAGAAGAAATAAAAAAATCCTAACTTTTTGAAAAGTTTCAGCAGAAATAACAGTTTAGGATGTATAAATGTTCATCAATTTTTCATTCAGTTTTACCTTAAACAAGGGATAATGTGAAAATATTTTAGAAGACACCTCTCTTTTCTAATTTCAATCAAAAAGATTTTTATCCTTTCAAACGGCGTATGAAAAGAAAACGTTTTTATTCCGATTACGTCAAATTAAACGTTAATCAAACATATCAAACTCTTTCCTGGACGTGAAGTGAAACATACGGCGGAGGCATTTACAAGGGAATATTTTCCAATATATTACAACATCCTGTCTGAAACACAATTCTTTCGGAGCCAACAAATTTATTAGGAAATCCATCACTTCGAATGCAGCAATGCGCAGGCATCTTTACAGGAAAAAAAGATGAGCCGAGCTAAAATAGGCCTTGCGTTCCCGAAGGTTTAAAAAATAGGCCTCCGTTTACAACGAATGTTAGAGCCGTCCGCAGGGCAACCTTAAAAAAGTTGTTCCATAGCAATGTCTAAACTAGGCCTCTTTTAACGTATACTTTGAGAAACCGCCGAACAGATGCGACTAGTGGCCAAAGGGACTGGAGAAATAGGTTTTAAAACCCTCCACCCACAAGACCTTGCTAGCGCAACGTTCATGTAAACACGGCTCCCATCTTAATCTATAATTACCCCGCTCTGGATGTTAGGTGTGGTCAGGGTTTGCAAAATCCTTCGCAGTTAGTTTTCGTCCTGGTTTTATTTTTGGGAAAATGCCTCTTCTTCCGCACTGGGATGCATCAGAATATCACGCAGTATAATTCTAAACGGGAAATAGCGGCAATGCATCTCCCGCCCTCTATCGCTTCGAAACACAAACACAGGAAACGGCTTACGGCTATTTTCCGGGTACTTTTAATTTACGACGGTGCTTTAAAAATGCAGAAAAGGCAGTTTGTGTTGTCCATATTTTTTCTTAATCCGGTTGCCGTGCCTCCGGCTCGCGTATATTTCTCCGAGCTCTAAATATTCATCGACGACGGCATTCTCTAATTATTATACGATTTCAAATTTTCGGATAAACTAAACATACTCCAGCAATCACCCTAAAACGAAGGCAGAAACGAGAGAAAAGAAAAATGTTTTCCTCTTAAAATGAACGAATATTTACTCGGATCTTTGACTTGCGATCTTTTTGTTTACGAAACGCTTTTACTAAGCGCTCGCCAGTGCCGCCATCTAATAATACAAATTATAACGCAGGCGCTTAAAATATCGTCTCAAATCGCCTAAATTGCCGCATAAAAGGTCGTTTTTAGCTTGAATTAACACGGACGCTTTAACATATTCAGGCGCCGGAGCATCCAGGCGCCTTTAACTACTCGTCTAAATGGACGCAAAGAAAAGAACCTAAAGTAAACTTCTTCAGATATTCTTCAGATTATGAGCATGAGCTTCAGAGTTGAACGTTCATGAATGGAGACGCAGGAAAAAATAACGAAATTATTCATAAAGGTTGAAAGTACTCGAATAATAAGGAAAAATGGAACAAAAATAGCTCCTAAGGCGACAGTCCTTTCAGCATCACGATTGCTATGAAAGAAGGAAAAATCAAGCGACTCGCTTAATATTTTCACCAAGGTGGAAAATAGAAATATATTACATATCTGCCGAGGGGTAGGGAATGAAATTAATGAAATTCATCCGTGAAATGTATGGGAGGAAAGGTGAAGCACTAAAACGCTTTTTGAAACGAGATTGAGTAATAACAGGAATTTTCGAATAAAATTAGTGAGAATAATAATACTGTCGATGTTCTTTTTATGTAAATTTCCATGGTTAAATTAAACGGGTGAATATCTCAATACCGATAAATATATTCCGTACATACACCGGAGGAAGTCTCTTCCTTTACGCTACACGCCTTCTCTTTCGACTCGCATTATAAACAATCTCCAATTCCGTTATTGTTACGTAACGCCAAATTGACTGCAACAATCATTAGCGACCCATAATTTTATTTAACCTATTTACAACAATGTAGACGAATAATTAAAAATTACAGCTTTACTTCTCATCATCGCCTCCTTCAGAAAATGAATCTATATTTTCGATATTTGCACAGCTTCGATCCAAATCAATATATTGAAATTGTTAAGCTCTCTCCTCCTCCGATCCTCCTGCTTTCCCGTATTCACCAATTCCGATATTTCAGAAAGGCACTCAAATGCATAGGAAAGAGGGATACTCGGCGAATAAATCATACAAAAATTGGTTAAGGATCTAAATGCAGGTAAATCTGAGGCCAGGAATGTGTTTCATAAATAATGAGTGCTTAATTTGAGCTTTTTATCTACGATTGAATTCGATCGATTCGCCATATTGGTAAGTTATTAACCTAATGATTTTTTTCCATAAAGACAGAAAATTTTGCATCTACGGACAGTGATTTTCTTACCGCAACAAATGCAAGCAAATATGTCCAAATATCTTACAGATAGGGGCGCATTCATAATAAGGCGTTAGCTGAGGGCCTCATCCCTGTAAGGGCCTCAATAGGACTTACGAACTCTAAATATCGTAATAAGAATTGTTCTTGTTTTTCGCTACAAGAAAGAATTTTATATTTATTGAGTAGTTTACATAATTTTTATAGCGTATATTACATGTTCCACGTCACTGTATAATGCGAAGACTGCCCGTCATTCATTGTATTTTATAGACAAACTATTTATTGGTTTACTTAATGATTCATCGAAATAATTTACTTTTTTATTTTTCTTATCATATTGAAACGACTGAGATTCCTATGGGATTGCTATGTATAATTGGAAATTTTAGGAAAAAAGCTAATTTTTACTCATAATTCCTCAATTTGATCTTTACGCCTATGGCTTTATTAGCTTAAATGCGCCCCTGCTTACAGAAAATGAATCTCTCATTCAAGGTATTACGAAAAGATCAATGAAAGTATTATATTGTCATGATTTCCAGACGTTATTTTTATGATGTGAGCAATGAAAGCTACAATTTGAGCGACGGTATATTAGTATTATAACGTAAAACGATCAAAGTTCTTTCGATGATTCATTGTATGCGCCCTCCACAACATCCGGACCAAGTAACAACCACTCGCCACTAATTTCAAGTGCAACGTCTTCCTCTTGGATAAACGACACAAAGGCTGAAGAAAATGCGTGAGACAATGGTGATCTCAAAGGTTGAATTGAAGTATGCGGATAAACAAAACGATTGGAAAACGCGGCTGACATCGCGGCCTCGTTTGATCACCGCGGCCGCAAAGGAAGAGCCGCAACCGTCGGAGGGAATTCATTCGAAATAATTGAATTCTAATCCCCGTATTTCGTAGGGGTTATGACCCGCCGAGCTAGAGGGTTTGCTTTCTTTTTCCACCTCTTAAAAGACGTGCGCGCGGATAAGTGACTGAAGGCGTGGGTTTCGTTGTCAATGATTGAAAACAGCGTTTTGACGACGTCATCACCCCTTATCTAGATGATGAAAAGATCCGCTCATCACATGGTTTAGAATCCGTACGGACGTATAGAAATAAAATCGCCGATAATAATAAAGGGTAACGACGTTGGGAGTCGCGGAAAATAAAGCGCCAGATTAATTAAGATTCGTTCTCCGGTCGTTAGCGTTGCCTCGAATATGAGTCACGAGTCGTTAAGCAGAGGCTGAGAAGAGTTTATAGGAATACCTGAAGATGAGATACGAACGGAAGAATATAAAACGACGTTGTTTAAGTGCGTGTTAAAGAATGAAACAGTAATAGATATGGAGCACGTGGAGGGTTTTCCTGCTCAAGAAACTGTCCTTTTAAGTGTTACCACCGACGTGCCACGAAAATTGAAGACATTTGTGCTTGTCTTTGATAATTCATTCGATATCTATTACCAAACCTGTTAATGAGAGCGGAAATTTCTCAGAATCTACATATGTACCCCGCAAGCCGCCTTTCGGCGTGTTCATGTTGACATGTTCTAGAATCTATTTCTCCGATGTTTCTCTCAGAATCATAACGGCCTGTATAACAGGGAGAACGCATAACATCGGCTACATCTTCTACGAAAATACCTTCTCAAAACTTATGAAATAAATTGAGTTTTTGTTTAAATCTTCGAGAGATTCCCATCCTGCGTCCTGAAGCATTTGAGTAACGCTCACTGATCTGTCGTTACACTTTTTTTACGAAACGTATCGCCTTTCGTTGTGCTTTTTCTAATTCTCGACTTTGGGTTTAACACCATACCAGTTAATGAGAGCGGAAATTTCTCCGAATTTCGCGAATGATTAACGGAAAAAATGAATCTGAGGCAACAGGAATTCGAATCCGAATTATGTCACCATTTCTCAGGCTGTTCAAGAAATCCATAGTAGATAGAAGACCCGGGTTCAACTCCCGGTCACGCCAGTTTTCTAAACAGCCAATCAATTTTTGAGTATCCACATCAGTTCATCTCCGCACGCAAAAGTTACGCTTTTTCCTCTTCTCTCCAAAAATACCAACGGGAAAGTCTTACAACACGAATTTTCCACGTGTTAACGCTTCGGGAAAATATAAAAACTTACGATAGGAAACGATAAAAAGACCCCGAAGAAGGGGAGGGTTAATTCCTGCAGTACACGAAACCTCGCCTCAATACGTTATTCTTCATTAAGGAAACAAAAAAAAAGGATTTCATAGGGATACAAATAATGATATTTCCTCGTTGAAATTTCGAATAACGAAGTACGACCTTAATGGGGAGATAATAACGCATTCCTCGCGACGGATAAAAACTTTTACCAATCCAACGCAAACGGCAGAAGGGGAATCTATAAATTCCCATCGGAAGAGATAATTACGGATTCCGTAATTTACGAATTTCGAAAAAAATCGAAACTAAGGTGCGAGCGCGTCGAAATAAAAACAAAAGAACCGCCACAAAAGTTCTTGCGACTCATGGGAAACAGGAGAAGAGGCGTAATCGAACAAAAAATGAATTTACGCGCGGGAAAATAAATTTCGTAAAAAACAAAGGCCGTTACCACCGCGTTTTTTCCGCGAGACGACATAAAGATCGTGGAAACGGCAGTCGTAAAAAAATCGAGCTCGTTTCGATTTGTTTCGGATGGGAATTCCGCAAAAACTTTCATTAAAATTCTAAAACTTTGCGGATTGACGCAAAAGTAATGTGAAAAAATGCGGATGGGGAGGAGGGAGCGGGAGGAGAAATGTGGATCAGAGAACGGCCGTTTATCTGGAGTAATTACAAGCCGCGCAATTTCACGTTACACTTTCAGCCCCTTCCCCTCGGGGCCTCGCTTCGCCCTCACGGCGTGTGCCCCCCCCCCCCCGGAACCCCGTGATGGAATTTACAAGTTAGATTAGTCCCACCTGGGTTACACGTCACGAGCAATCGGCGCGTTGTGTTAGCGGACATGTAAAATCGTTCGCTCGTCATCGAAGGGGTGGGCGATACTCTCCGCAGCGTCATTTCACGTAAAACTATTACGGGGCGAAAGAATTAAATTACAATTGCGCATTGATTGAGAACCGATGTCCGAGAGGATCGATGGATAATACTCGACTGATTGAAAAATATTGAAACGGTTCTTTTACTCCGCTCTGTCACCAGCAGGTAAAGATGGACGATAATGTTGCGTTCGGAGGGATAAATTTGGAAGGCTCGCAAGACATTAATGGCTCTTACAAGTGAAAAAATAAGCAACGGAAAAAGAATGCTTTTATAGATTAAACCCTTCGCCTCCTACATAACGTATACATAGAACAATATTCTCGTTCTGTTTACCAAACAATACTAGCAATCCGGTAGGAAATCAGCAATATCAGTGCACATTGATAATATGAACAGTGTGGCAAAAGACCAACAGTCCGTAGATGGCGTCAACGTTACGTTAAGATATACAAATGACAAAAACTATTTATGGATTAAACAGAAGATCAACAAAATATAGAAATGATCACGGAAGTAAATGATGTTTATATTAACAAGACTCTTCCTAAGAGCATCTCAAGCATTCTTTGAAGTGACAGATTAAGGATTCCTTCCGGTCATTAATTCCAATCTTTTGCGGTTCATTTAACGAAAGAATATTTCCTAGCGTCTCTTTTAGGCGATTCAACATATATTTCACAACAGCAGTCATTTTAACGTACAAATTCTGGAATCTTAAACTTTTCTTGGATGTATAGGATGCAAATGAGATTAAGAAATTAAGTCGTTAAGAGAATGTTAAAGCCATGAAAAACCAAGGATTAGAGAATGCGAAGAAACCAACGGGAGCAGGACTCAAACCCAGATCTTCCGATTGAATATGAATATATTTTCAACTGTCCAGGCATGTCAATACAATAATATAATACAAATAATACTTTTACAATAATATTGTAGTGAATAGTACCATTTCGTTATATTTACTAATAATAATAATACTGATGCTTTTCACTCTAATATATAAAGAAACATTGTAGAGATAATAGAACATACATAATGCTGAGTGATACATTCAGGTCCCCCTGAGCAAGAGCTCGTCAGGAGGTGCCACAGAATATCCATTTTATATAAAATGCACGAACAGAAGGTCAAAAATATAACAAGTAAATAATTTCAAAAGGCACAGAATATACTAAACTCAAAAGTACAAAATCTGTTGAATAAAATCAAAATGCATTCTTAACTTAAAGTGCACATTAGATAAAGTCAGACATAGGCAATAAAAAACGTACAATAACACTTTACATAATTATATATAGCATGTGAAAGGTGAATGAGGTTGCCGAGCAGCTGATCTAATTTCTGCATTTTTAGCATTCGCTTACCCATGGCTAGTCCATGATGCAATTCCAGGATAGTTTACCTGCATAAACCATTAAGTTCGTCTATTTCTTTTCGTATCTTTAGTATATTAAACGATCCTCAAATTAGTAAGAATAGGTCACGCATACTACGGCGAGGAATGACCAAACGTCGTTAAAGCGACGGGAGAGTGTCCTCAACCAGAGAAATCAGAGACAAAAAGAACACACGGAGTATACCAGACATATATGATAACATTAGGCTACCTTTAGACTCTCTATAGTAATCAGAGTAGACCATATGAATCTAGTCGGGACATTTTTATGGGATTATAGATTCTGTTATTAAAAGTCGAAACAAGGCGGGACTTTAACGACTAAAAGACTTACAATTATCATCGATTAGGGTTAAGGAAAGGTGAACTTCTTTGCACGATGAAGTCATGCGGCTGATCCCAAAGGGATAACAAATGTGAAAAGTAGCGACATGATTGGGACTCGAACCCAGGTCTCCTACTTCCCGGGCATGTATTCTAACCACTGAACTACCATCCCGCGTCTCTTCCACACTGTCAAGGGAGTGCTTTGTGAGCAAAGCGAGCAGCCTCCAACTTGGTGGCACGAACTGTCGCCTGAGGTCCTCACTGAGGCAGCCAACTCACAAAGCGGTCTTATAAGGATTGCCACCCAAGGACAGGAAGGCCTTGCTCACAAAACATTCCCTTTAGTGTGGAAGAGACGCGGGATGGTAGTTCAGTGGTTAGAATACCTGCCCGGAAAGTGGGAGACCTGGGTTTGAGTCGCAGTCATGTCGCTATTTTTCACACTTGTTATTCCTTATGTTTAATTAACATCGATGAGCAATAGCAACCAAAATACTCAAAAAATATTTTCATTAAAACACATTCAGATACAGATAGAGAACATCAAAGTTGAATCTTTCGCAAAATAGTCGCGAATTAAATAAAATTACTGCTCTGCCTGAGTGTTGGCCCTTCCTTCTTTGAATTATTGCATTTATAACCCAAATAGATTATTCTCCCTTCTCAAAGTTATTTTGTCATTTCTGTATATCTGCCATAAAGCTAAATATTCCATCGCGCGCTGAAATAGTATTTTAAAGTTATTACATTTAACAGCAAGGCATGTAAAGAATAAGTACGATGTACCTCAATTTTGTTACCAATTTTCAACTTAATTATTCCATACCGCTTAATACCTCTGATAGTTTTGTAACGCAATACTTTGAACGGTACTCGAGCAAAGATAAACATATCCTTAAAAAAAACGTCTAATGTAAATGGAATTGAATCGAGAGAACTGCTAACCATTCTCTTCCAGAGAAAGTACGTATTTCACAGAGAATAATTAACAACCACGTCATTGTTAAATCTTAGCACTAATAACCAATGTGCACAGCGGTAAAGACAAATTACCATTTCAGTCAAAAATCGCTGATTAATATATTTGATATAATAATTTCATACTTCGAGGAACATGCTTTTCTATCTACATGGACGCTTTCAAAAATATACATAGAGAAAAAGTGGTGCAACATTAGGCACTATTTGCTTTTCAAAGAATTGCTTCAAATTTCTGTGAAAAACTTTTCTTTGAGGAGATTCTTAATCTGGAGGTGAAATCCATCATTGAAAATTCATAATATTCCGCAATGTCGAATATGTAACAACAATTGATTGAAGGTGCTACTTTTAGAAATCAAATCTCTTTAATTTTTCTCCAAATATCATGTTCTATTTATACATACATATGTATATACATATGTATATCACCTTCAGAAGTATAAATTTTCAAAATTTATGATTACTTATTGCTTATGTACGTGATTTTGACCCCTATCTGCAAATGATGAGAAATTATCGCCCTCAAATAATGGACTTTTTACATCTTCCATCGCATATACACTATCCCAGGGTTCTAGGACCGAAGGATTAAGAATGTCACAATACAGTGATTGCAGTTCCTCAGTACAGCCTGCTGACGACACATAAAACGACATGAACTTAGAAGAAGACCCTGTGTTTACGCAGTAAACCGATTAACTAATAACGAAAATATAGGGTTCTTCCATTTTCGAGGTTTCCTAACATATATATTTTATTTGTTTATTTTCCCTTAAAAACACCCATTCATTGGACAATTATAGAAGAGGCGTAAGCAGTAACAACAGACGAGCGCGCATAACCATTCTCTAACCAGAAAAATCCGATAAGTTGGGACTAGAACCCGGGACCGCGGGGTTGGAGCGACATGCTAACCACTCAGCCAGTATGGACGATAAATTCCGTTGTAGGACGACACGGACGATAAATTCCCGTTCCTATTGTTATCGGTCATCGAAGTGATTCTTAAGTCTGAATAATTCTTACCTCCCCTACAACTTAATGTTATATTACATTCATGTATAATTAAACTACTGATATTATTCCATTGTCGGGATAGATGTTTAAAAAAAGAAGATTCTGAAACATGGGAGTACAGCTGATAAATATAGTAGTATCTGTTAATCCCTGATTTAGTGGCTCAAAGTCGTTCACAGAAACTAGTGTTGAAATCGATCGCAAGAGAAAATAACTTGGCCAACCTCCGATAGAGGATAGTATGTTCATAAGGAAATGCTGATAAAGTAGAATATGAAGCGGCCGATTCGGGGACGTACCGTGAAATCCTGGGGGGAACAGCAAATACGATATGGGGGTCTCTATGGATTTCATTTGGAACCCCCACACCTCGGGGTCCCCACCGTCCTCCGGAAGTTGCTGAGTCAATCAGTGGCATTCGACACCCCTATTCTGGCTATGCCACACCCAAATTCCTTTCAAATAACCATAACATTACATTTGTGATTACTAAGAAGGGTTCGACCGTTCGCTATATCACACGAATATTTACGGTGTGTTAAACAGTCAAGAATTTACATTGCTTTACAACTCATAGTAACCTTTAGTTTGTCATTATTACTTCAGAGAGCGTGCAATACATTTACATGTTCAAAAGAGTCTCCAAAACCTTTCAGTGACCTCATTGTACGTTCACGGTAACACTTGAAGACCTATCCCGACTTTTATCTCCCTTTGAAGAAGGGAGTATTTAACGCTACTCATTATTTGCTTCCGACAGTTCCAACTACTCCTTCTCTTTACGTTACTTCATTTTATCTATTCCACTGCATAGGGAATGGCCACAGAATTGGAGGAATGTTAAAATCAAACATTCAAGCAACTCTATAAACCACGGCCATTCCTGAATCGATTTCTAAAAGTGATATTAGTGCCATAAAACGATTAAAATAATTACACGAAATAAATTAAATAGCAATCAAACTCAAACTTTGCGTTTAACGAGATTCGAAGATAATTAATGGGAGAATTATAATGTGTCGAAGTATTCAATTTGGAGGAATTATCGTGTGAGAATACAGTGAAATTTGAAGGTTCGTCGCAAAATTACACAAATGAAAATCTATGAACTTGCTTACGAAACTCTCATTTCATTATTCACTTTTTTGGTAGCAATTCAAAAAAGCAATTGAGATGAGCGAAATAAACACTTGTCACTCACAAATATTTGGGTTTTCCATTATATTGAATACTGTGTATCGACAGGAAAAGTAGTAGCAATACGATACTACAGAAGATAATTTATTTAGGTTTTCAGTCTGATTGTTTTTGTCTGAAAAAATTCGTTTATGGACCCCGTAAACCAAGGTTGGACAAACTTTTTCATCGAAAACCCACATTCGGTCGTATAAGAAAGAGCGCTTGTTAAACCATCAAGAGAACATTTGACTGGATATCGTAATAACTAAATATAGGCATTTGTTTAAAAAAGTGACAAAAAGACCGCGATCGACGCCCAAATTGGCCTCAGGATCAACCCCCCCCCCTGGCCCTACACTATTCCATCGGTTTTGAAAAATGTTGCATACCGTGTTGCTTTTGCAACACGGAAAATAAGGCTTTAAAGATTTCATAAATGTAATAGTGCCGGGTTCGTCCCCAGAACGGTAACCAATAATGACCTCTGGCCATTGTTGGCGCTGGTTTGACTTTGGACGGTTTTGTTTCTTTCATTCGATGAAGGTGGCGTGAAAAATAATACATTTATGAGTGGAGTGAGTGAAATGTAACACTTGTCAGGAAAAGGGAATAAAACAATGTAAAAACGCAGATGAAGAATTCCGAAGCAGTTAATTTTTCTTCCCTCCCGAGGAAGCCCCTCGCGACATGGGCGAAAAGTCGGCATGCGAAGAATCTCAAAAACACTTAACAAAGACATTCATACATTTTATGTGATAGAAACTACATTAGAAAATTATTCGATATAAATAAAGTCATATGGAGAATGATAATCCATTTCTTTACAGGATTTCTTTTAAGGATTATATAAAATCATCATAGGTTATATAGGTTATAAGCTTTGGCTTAGGACCAGATTTTCTGCAATCATAGATATATATATATATA
>KZ308178.1:1453117-1479507 GCA_000376725.2 Ladona fulva
ATATATATATATATATATATATACGCACACAAATACACGACGGCGATGATTATGATAGATCCTTTCATAAAATCTAATGTTACGATCGTTCTCAAGATCGAGAACAAAAAGGCCGGGCTATCCATCCAACGTAAGAGGAAAGTTCACAAAGCTCCCGGAATCAAGGTTTACCTCTTCTGAATAATGATTAGAACTAAAATAATTGCGGTCCATATTGTCGATAGCATTGTTGCGTAATGAATCGCCTCAACAAGCTATGAAAATGGGAAGAAAAACTTAACTGCTTCCGGTGAACGACTATAAGCGTCTCCCGGGGACTCATTTTAAAGTCTTGAGTAGACCTAAATATTTCCATAGTGATCAATAACGGATAAAGAAAATGACTTCCTGTGGGAGATACACTATGAATATATTCATGCACTCTTACTGTACAAAAAATCTCCGATTTGAGATGATTTACGAATAACTGCGCAGCAAAGGAATCAAATTCTAACGAAGCAAAACAAAAAACCAAAAAGGTAAAGCAGTAGCAAACGCTCTTGACGAGAATCAAACAAGTGTCTCTCATACACCGATTATGTATGAGGAAAGAAAGCGAAGACAGGTCTGTTTTAATACTAGATGAGAATGTCATACGATTTTACGCTAGTTAAAGACAATTTAAAGCTAAACTGTTCAACCATAGAAATATAATTATGTATATCTAGTTATAGAATGTATTTTCCATTATTATAGAATATAGTCTAGAATATATTTTCCAATCATAGTTGGAGATGTTTCTATGATACGAGGAACGGATTGGCGGCGGTATTTCCAATACCCTAAAATTAGAAGACTGTATATATTGGAATTGGAATTAAGGTATTTCGACTGCTGAGGTCATTTTGCAGACGGTGTATAGCGGAGAGTACCCGGGCCCGTTTCCTTTTCGAATTATTTAAAATCCAATTTTGCGCTATACTAAATCAAATTAATTGAAAAGCATACCTTACTTTGTTATACAAGCGTTATATTTTGAAATGATTGATTATCTTTTTAAAGAGTAAAACATCGTTTTCGTAATTATTACATTTTCTTGATTTTTAAAACAGGTTTCCTAATGTGGGCCCCCTCAAAATTATTTCGAAGTGAGTCAATCAAACACATGGCAAATTGGTGGAACTTGTGTAATTTTACAAAGGTAGCAAGCCAATGTTTTCAAGTGCGGCAAAAGTCGCATACTCGTTTGTAAGGATCATTTTCCGCCACTGCACTGCCACTCTTCGCAGGTCTACTCGAGTGAGCCCATAACAAAATGCTTCCATGGCTAAACAATAACTAGTTTCTCCTCAAGTTTTTCGCAAAAAAATGGTGGCCTACCAACTTTTGTTTAAGTTTCCTGTAAGGGGTTCCCATATTTTTCTTTAGCTAGCCTTTGAAGGGTTGCCTTAGGAACGTTGTAGGCTATACTAGCTTTTTTAAGCCCATCTTCTATTTGCGGAGAGCATCAATCGCTCTCGCCTTATCTCCAGAGGACCACGATCTGAACGGTTTGGTTTTCGTCATAGAATCTGCAACAGAGTACCCAATACGTAATTTGTTTCATCAAATCATCACGAATGAAGTCGTGAAGTCAAAAAACTGAAAATGAGCACGTGAAAAAACTTTGGCGGTCACTGTTTTCATTAATGGCCTACTGCACAGAAACAAGTGAAGGTGACGACAACTGCACCTGAGTGGGCTGCAATTTTCGATGTTACGCGAGAATTTTATAAAACAATAAACGAAAAAGAAGGAAAACTTTCACGAATAACAACTTTTATAATTATGGCAAATCATCCTTAATAAATACACCTCGAATTTCATAATAAATTATTTCCACCATTATAAACTGACGTTTCTTTGTCCAAGCAATCGATGTGAAACCTGACCTGACCGACGACTGCCAAACACTATCTATAGCTTATTATTCACAGCATATTCTCCGTTGCGGGACATCCTTACACAAGAAAAGTTGCTTCGATGATATGTCCCACAATTTTCACCTCTTACTGTAGAGGATGGAGTAATGCTTGTCGATGAAACATGAAGAAAGGTTTTGCCTTTCTACCGTCCATGCCGGTCAGATTAAGCTTAGATGAAAGTAACGAAAAAAAATGTAAAGTCGGAATAAAGCTTCCATTATCCCAACTCCGGAATATACGGTAGAAGTACTGGTTGCGGTGGCGGAGTGGTTAGCGTGCAAGCGCGCCAACCCCTGTGGTCCCGGGTTCGAGTACGGCTAGTCGGATTTCCCCGGTTAGGGAATGTGATTCGGGTTCGTAAATATTAATTATTAAAATGTACGTAATTTGGGCTTTACTGATTCAATTATATAAATAAATAAGTGATTAGGAGGTGGAAATTCATTCGAGTTTGACGCAAATTAAAGGTAATTAATGTACCAACAGAATACGAGTAATTCATGCAATGGATGGAAATCTTTCTCTCCATACGAAAGCCGCAATTAACATTCAGCCTCATAAGACTCATATGGTACTATAAGACCACCCTTCATTGCCGATTCGCCCTCTGATATACGTACTTTGCTCAAAAACACATATTTTCATCAGCAATGAGCTATTGTTACGTCTCACATACGTGCGCGTTGATTCGTCGAAATTTTTCATTATAGAAAACTTGAAACAATGCTGCACAACAATAAAGCTCGGTTTCATTTTAGTGTAAAGCTTTTGCGGAAGCCATAAGACATGATTTCGCGAAGATTTCTAACAGTCCCGTGAATTAGAGAAAGTAAAAATTCCGGGTTGAATCATCATAACTAAATGAGGAATTAACTGTACGTCCACAACCGTTTGAAGAGTATTCCTAATTGACAGTGTGTGATACGGTCAACGATCTTTCTAGAATCACCTATTGAAATGTCACAAGTCATACATTTACTCATCTATCGCTTACGCATTCCATTACTTTGTTTCTTTACGATAACCTTTTTCGAAGAAATGACTAATTTTTCTGCAAAGCAATTCTCCGAAACCTCATATAGGCGCCACGCCATGCATTGGAAAATTTGCATAGTGGTGCGAATATCCAGGGATCCATTCGGTAAAAACGCGCCGAAATGAACCCTTATCAGAGTTTACGCATAGTTTTCGCGGGCCATTTCGCGAAAAAAATCGTCCATAGGCGCGACTCGGGGGGAAAACACTTTTAAAGTTTACATTTGGGCGTGACGAGTTTCCGCTGATTCGTCACACCGCGGCGCGCATGCATAATAACAATAATAATTTTTCCGAGAGAAAATTCCCCAATCCTGCAAAAACACGCGCAATTAAAATACCACTTTGAGCGAGAAAATTCGGAGCGGAGCGACGGGGACGCTAACTGCCGCAATTGCAATAACCTCGACGGCGAAATAAGCGAAATGAAGCCCCTCTCGCGATAATCACGGGCAGGCGTGCGCTGCACGTGAGTGATGAATGATGAGGAGGGGGAGGGGCCGTGATTGGCTGAATTAGGGGAGAGAGGCTGAGGAAGACAATATATCAACTCCTGTAAATGGGAATGCAAATTGGAAGGGTAAAAAGTTTAACGGAAAATGAATATCTGCAGGGACGGGGGGTGATGAAGCTGCATTTTTATTAAGCTATAGGAGTTACTCTCCCGGAGGAAATGTGTACGCAAGTTTACGATGGTGAGAAATTCTGCTTTTGGAACAGAGGGCGACATTTTCGCAGATGCGAAATGCCAAACTCCTGCGAAAAAAGCGTCCCGTTTTGCTTCGACTTCAACCTGTCTCTCAGAAATCAAATCACCCACCGATTTTCCAAAAATTTGACGCCACGAAATTTGAATTATTGATTAAAAATATACCGCTCCTCCGCCCAAAGCTGCAGACGGCCGTATTTCATCGGATTCACTCCATTCGAATTTCGGAATTTAAATTCGGGGACTTGCGGGGGTCGGAATACAGTTGACATCGAACACTCGTGGGGTCAGCGATGATCCGTCATCTACGCCCACACATATAAACACATTCCCAGCTTTTTTAGCGAATCATTTTCACCCTCATTGCAATAGGTGTTAATCTACTAAAAGGTTGGATGTTTTGATATTAAATATTAAGATACGCCTCGAGTTCACGCGATACCTAATTTACTACGCAACGTGCGTACAAATAAATGTTAGAGAAAGCTACTGATATCTTCAATTATAAGCGGTAATTACCGTGCTGGAAACATTGCTTCGGTGAAACATGAGCCGATTGACCAGAAGATGAATCCAGAGAATGTGATTATAACATGTCATTCAGAGCTCTGTTTTGGAATTGTTTGAAGGGAAAAGACGCATTTCCGAAACCTCGAGAGCGTTGGGATGGAAGATGAGTGATGTACTGCGTAGATGGAAGATTGCTATGAAGGCGCAGGCATAGGTATTTGGCATCTATTTTACGAAGTTCATAAAACCGGAAAAGCAATGATGAATACCTAACTACTTGAATTACTTGAATAATTCAGGGACAGAGACAACTTAGGGAAATATACACTCAAATTGAGGTAGCAAAAAAGACTTTCGATGAATATTATAACAAAATAAAAATAGTAGTCAAATAAAGTTAATGACTGAATGACGATTAAATCAATAATAGATTTAAACCATTAAATAACTGACTGAATTTACAAGTTACCCTTAATTAAAGTCATATATAACCACTTCCCATAATAGTTCGTTATCATTTTCCTTAGATTTACACCCGTCTAGAATAGGATGGGCAGCTCGCGGCCTTTGGGGCGTTCAATGCGGCCTACGCTTAGACTCTTAAAACAAATGCACATTTAAAAAAATATTTCCAATCTCGTTTATTACGTCAAGAAGAAATAAAATGGAAACTATTTTACCGATATTCACTTAGCGATGAACTTTGTTATCTTGGCGCAATTTCGGAGTTTAACTATTTGAATTTAAGTAATGCGGCTTCATATGCGGCCGATTGGTAGTTGCTTTCTTCTTTCGATGACAAACAGGCCCACTAATTATGGTCTAAGTCGATCGTTTCGTAATTCTTGTTCCACAGTTAACACAAAATTTAGTTATATTTCAAGTAACGAATTTACTTCATTAAAGACAAACCAAGAATTCATAAGAGAAGTATAAAAGCATCACCGCACCTTTTACCATCTTATACAATTGGGTCCTCCTGAAACTATGGCTCAACTCAAAACTATGGCTCAAACTATGGGTTAAGAGATACCGTGTAACTGAATTTCTTTGAATTACATTATTCGTATTTTCTACACTGAGCAACACATAGCACACGCACTCAATGTTAAAGTATAGTAAAATCGAATGAAAATTTAAAAGGAGAGAAAAATACAAGTCATGAAAAAGAAAAAAAAAATTTTAAATCCAAAATCTGCCCAAAACCATCTTCCAACAACCAACTCCTAAAACCATGATTTCACTGAGATTCAAAATGACATTACTATATTACAAGAGACGTTTCAATCAACGATAGAGGTCTAATAGGTCAAAAGATGGAATAAACAGCAACACGCGTACACATCAAAATATAACTTTTATTAAACTTCAACAAATTAATGCTTGATAGGAACGGATGATGTTTTTTGGTTGTAATATAAGATAAGATAGTCGTATAAAATAAGATAAGAGAGAGAAATCTCGGGTAGCATTAAAGACCACTTTGCCCTACAAGTTGTAAACGCAACGCAAAAAGTGCTTAAATACACCCTTAAAGTATTTTTAAAAGTGGTATTATTTTCCCTGTTAGTAGTAGTGATATTAGTGGTAGTATTTTCCTATTTGAAGTATTTTTAAAAGCTGAGGTCATTTCGAGGTCATGGGCTCCGACTGGAAATCGAACCAGGACCACTTAAATTGAAGGAGAACGCTCTTCCCACTTGACTATCCTTAAGACCTAAATGTTTCCTTATTTCACCGATCTTTTTTAATCCCACGATCAGTATTTACAATGCCGTTTGTCAAATCTATAGTGAGTCCTCTAACCTAAAGTTTAAATTTCTCACTTTTAGAGTGAAGTCGGCAAAATAAAGAGGTCAGCGACGGAAAATTAACAATTGCCTCTCTCCTGGAAAACAACTAATTTGCAGGTGATGCGTAGACATTTGTTTCATCATTGCTTCAAACGAAGAGGCACAAATATTCAATATTAATAATCAATTAAATCGTAATTAGCTACCAATCTGTTTGTTACGGCCTTTATTATTTTCGATATATACGTAATTTCTTGATTAAAAGCCTAATTCGAGCACAAACTAGAGAAATGAATAATTCATTGACAAAGACACCGAAAAAGTCGGTGCGGACTGAACTATATTTTTCGCAAAAGGTTTAAAGGTCTATAATTGCATTTTAACGACATTAAATTTTCAAAACTAATGCGCGAAGTGAAAAATGCGACAACCGTAATTGATAAATACCAACAATAAGACAAATACCAGCTCATATATTTTAATTAACATTGTTTTAAAATCACAAGGCAAATATTATAACCTCTCTGGAGGGAAAAACTGATTAATTAAGGCAAAATAATATTCCAATTATAAAATGATGCGCAGACGTTAATATAATAATTTTATAGAGATGACGCTAATTTTCATATTCCGTCACGCAACATAAATAACGCTGGATATATTATGACGAATTCAAGAGAATTTGATCAAAAACTCAGCCAATTAAAGCGAATAATGCATCATTTGGCGTCCAGAGGTAAAGAAGAACGAGAAATGAATAGGGTAGATTTCCACCAGCAGTTCAATTATTCAGCGACCAACGGAGTGCATAATTACCGATTTGATTCTTTTTAAAAATCCACAAAATAACGATGCACCGCGCATCCGAAACGACACGGAGCCGATATCAAAATGTTATAGATCGCAGTTGTCCACAACACCGCGAATCAATGACAATGCATCTAACGATTTCAGCGTTTCCGTCACACGTGAAATGAATAAATCCGGATTTTTGTTCCACGTCCAGAGTTTATTGAAATGGATTCGCACACAAAGCTCTATTTGCGAGATTTTTCAGAGGAATGAGTCTCTCCTTAAAATTACAAATTTATAATAACCAACGGAATATGAATTACCAAAGAGTAAAGTTACGATTACTCCAAACTATTACAATATCGTATTACAGAGTACCCTAGCGACGTTTTAAACGTAATTTATCCATAATATCTCTTCAAAATTTACCACAGATTAATAAAACTTTACTAAGCTTTCTTTTAGATTAATTTCTAACGGAATTTAAATTGTCTGTGAAAATAGTAAAGTACTATTGTTAAAAGTGCTTCGACAGCTAAAGTCATATCGCAGATGAGCTCTGACCGGGAAACGAACCCGGAGCGTTTCTCACTCGCGTTACTCACACGGCTATCCGGAGCCCCACTCTGTCAATGTAGAAACATATACGTAGTGATCATAGACCTGTGCTTACAATATTTTCGAAATTCTTCCAATGCTTTACACGTTAGTTGTCGCTATTTGACTTTAAATGAAACTTTGTAAAACAGCACACCTTATCCTAACCTAACTTAAACTAGATGCAGAATTTTTTTCGTTGAATTAACAAAATGAGAATCATCGCAAATGTTTAAAATTTCTAAACATATTCATAATCGACGATCGAAAATTACTTCAACGATACCAAATAAACCCAAAGTAAATTGCTTAAACGCAATAACATAATTGTAGCTCAATCGGAGCCTAAAGTAGAATGGAACCAAAAAGGAATTTCTTTAGCACAACCCATTCGCAATAAAGCAACGAAGGAACACCGGATATTTAACGAGGCACGCGAGAGATGAGATCGAAGCATGCAGGATCGCGGGATAGTGATAGCTCGAGGGTGCAAAAAGAGAAGGGAACGAACTGTTTTTTTTGGTAGGGTGTGAGGGAGGGCAGAGAGTGTTAAAAAGCACGGTCCATTAGGCGATTGTTGGGAAAGGACGCAGCGCCACCAGTGCAGCTGCATCAGAAGCGGCTAACAGGTGACGATCGGCATAAGAGTCAAATGGGGTTGGGAGAGCGGGGGAGATTTTTCGGTGGGGGAGGCGTCGGATGCGGGGGAGTGGAGATTGCACTGACCGGTTGGGATAGAAGGGAGCTTGATTGATTAAAGCTTTGATTTTGGAGGGAAGGGAAAATGAAGCGAAAGAGGGTTAAACAGCAAATATACTCTCATTGGATTAAAAAGAAGCATAAACAGGGCCCGTTTAAAGCGCGGAGTTGGAATTGGCCGGCTGAACCAGTGCAGGGACGATATGAGAGAATGGTTTTCGCTGAGACGGAAAAGCGACTACGGCAAAGAAGTTAACCCCGAGAATTATGCGGAGACATAAAGAATAGGGTTCTTTAAATTCAGTTCAAAGGACTTGTCACGAAACGCCAGCGATGTCCGTGACATAAGGCGAAAGAGAGATCCATTTTTCAAGTCATGCGTGCACCAAGAGGTTAATGCCGTTTGCCCCAGAACAAGAAACTATTTTCGTGAGCTATTTTGATAAATTAACCCATTTTACGAGTTTAGTTGGTATAAATCTGTACAGTAAAGCTAGATGGGGAACTTGGTTGATAAATACATTCCAAACTCCTGATTAAAAGGATACACGATAAAAATAATTCGCAATAAAAGTCTTCCACAATTTAGTGATTCTCTGTACATACCCCCACAATCAAAACGATCGTAACCAGAGTGGAATAAATATTTTCCTTTAGGAGAGTCTTGAACGACATTCTTTCGTAGAAAGGCTGACCAAAATCATCCTTTCGATTGCCTTTCTTAAGTGCTTAATTTAATAGAATTAAATACTCAAAATTCAATATAATATTTCATATACAAGACTCAATAAATCTGCGAAACAAAATAAAAATGGAAGAGAATCCAGCCAAAGAAATGTAAGTAAATAAAACGGTCAATAAAATGATATTTTCCTTCGGAGAAATTCACCTCTACATCCGCGCAGGAATTAACGACATTTTTATTCACGCGATTTCGCTGTTTAAAGTTAAATTTCGCTTAAATTTGCGCATTTTTAAGCAATTACTTTCTAAAAATTTTTATGTTTGGATATGCACCAATTTTTAAGGACTCACAGAATGAAATGTTAGGTAACGCCTCCTTTTTTAAATAAAAGGAACATATTTCAATTCCTATTATCAGCAACTAAAAGGTAAATAAATTTTATTTGAGATAATAAAATAGTTAAAATAAAACAAATAAAAAAAAAATACATATTACGCTTTCACAAAGCTCCAGAACTAAAGAAAATTTACTTTCGATTTCCCTCTGTCACACGCTGAAAGTCTGCTTGCAAGGAATAGGTGCAGACGCATGCCTATATGTAGCAGCTATGCTATACTATTCTGTCTGATATTACAATTCATTATTCCTTTAAATACTTTAAAAGGAACAACATATAAATATGAATACATACTATTTTGTATACATCGGTACCAAATGAAAAGTTCTTAACATTACAAAATGTCAGGCCTTATTAAACGTGGCAAAAGGAACATAAATATCCAATTTGATCAGGAGACAAATATTAAATTAACTCAAAAATAGCGCATGAAATTAAACCCACACATTCGACCGCGATTATTATGAAATTCAGTATAGTGTGGAGGGTATCAGAAATAAATAGTAAAAATATATACATGCACTCGATATATGGTAATTTAAATCTAAACCTAATACATGAATAATAAGCTACGACAGTGTGCTTTGATAGGTAAGGTTAATATCTCTTGGATAAAACTTCAGAATTTAAGGGGAATGTTCGAATGAGTAAACAGAGGCTTCATCAGTAATTACCGTCATCGCCCTGTTTTCCCTTCTCCGGATTATAAATTAATTTACCTCATCGGCTTTCTCCGAGAAAAATCTACCGAAAGGTGACATTTCGCATTTCAACGCAACCGTTTAAAGTAATGCACACTTTTTAATTGGCATTTACCCATCACTCGATTTAATTTTAGATGGAATTACTGCGGAGGACTATTATCAGCATGTCCAACGCAGTAACAAATCAATTACTTCATAAATTAACTCGGGAAGAGTTTCGCAGCGACAATTTACGAAATGATTTTCGTTAAATTCCACCTGCTGCGGACATTAAATTGGGAAAATAATGCAAATTGCGATATTCTTCGTTGCAACTGTTGGCTCCGCATTTTTCAACAGAGGGAGCATTTCGCACGCCGCGAAAGCCCAAATCAAAACCATTTAAAATAATATTCACGTGCGTCGTCGTTTACTCGCTCTCCTCCACGCAGACAGCCGAACTCAATTCATTAACACCCTCAGCCGTAATTGGAGAGAGAGTTAAAAATTGCATAAGTGAAAGTATTAGTAAATAAAACCCGTTAGTTTATTTTCTGCAAATTAAATTCCGCGTCGGCATTTTTAGTCGTGGTAATTGGCCATAAATCATAACTCATGAATCGAGTTTTGAAACATAACATACGATAGTGAAATGGAAAAAAGATATATATCAAAATGCTTACACGCATTCGAGACTATTGTTTGAAATCGATTAATATTAAGTTACTTTCAACTGATTTTTTCTGCGGAAACATTTCCGTGAGCATAATGAAAGACGTACATGATCACCAATGCGATTTATACGCAACTTCCACTACAAGAAATCGGAAACCCGAATATCTTCACCTTAGAGAGGAAGATTTAAAAATGTATTTCCCAATGCAACCACAAACATCAATTTAAATATAGTGATTGGCATTAACAATAACAACGGACGAACACACACAACCATTCCCTAACCGGAAAAGTCCCACTTTTCGGATTTGAACCCGGGCCTTTGGGATTAGAGCGCTAGCACGCTAAAGACATTTTATTATAAGAAACTTTTACAATTGTTCATTTTTTTGATTGATTCTGTCGACGACTGAATTAGCATGCGATTTAGTATGATTATTTTTGTCATTTTTATGATTAAATGAGACAAACACGTTATAAGAATATACATTTAAACAATCTTAAATTGTGATAAGTAGAGGGGATATAAAGTATTGACGGAATAAGATCATAATGTAATTAAGCTCACTATTTTGTGAATGAGGAATATATCTGCAAGGAAGAAAACGTTAAAAAATGTCATCGATTACGGAGGCACTGATTTGAAAGAATCTAAGCGAGCACAAAACGGGACAATGATATCGTTCTTTCAATGCTTTCTGAACAAAAAAAGGCTACGCACATTACGAAAGCAAGACAGTTGCAACTCAAAAAAGGCAAATATTAAACCGATATTGAAACCATAAACAAGAATTCTTGAAGAAACCAAGAAGGAAATCAACTATACATGGAGTATATGTGTCTTCTAAATCTACTTCCCAATAAATTAAATTAGAACATACAGATCGCACATGTACCTCAATCGGTTCACCGAATTAAAAAAAGACAGCCCGCGTAATGCAAATATCACACATCCTTCCGTATTGCAGTTTTACTCTCCCGAGCAAAGATTCTCTCCGTTGAAATGCGTATTTATGAAACAGGAATTTACGGTATAGAAAATATTACCCCAGCGATACTTTAGGTCAGTTTTTATAATGGCTGAACTTAATCTGATAAGTTAATAATTGCATAATTGCAGCCAATGGTTCGTTGGCATTCCATAGAAGATATCAAGCAAAAAATATCAATATTTTTAATGTAAGTAGGAAAACTTTAAAAGCTCAAGATTTCTCCATATATAAAGTAAAATATCACAAGGCAATTTTGGCGAGTCATAATAAATACTTCTTGCCTGAGATGATAAAATAACTACTTTAATATTCAATGGATTTTCATTTTGTATAATCTATTCATTTCATTACCTTTCTTAGATCACACCAATTGAGAAAAAGTTATAATTCGATCGATAAGAATTCATTTGATATTTAAATCGGAAATTCAACAGATATATTATTATTTTTTTTGTTATTAAGTATACCTACACGTTACAAGTGGACATTTGTCCGCTAGCAACTACTCAATTATATCTCAAACATTACAACGTCAGTACGTTTTTTCCTTAATTTTAATCCAAAGCGTATAATTCTTCACCACAAGAGAAAGTGTTTACTTATGATAAGAAAATTTTATTAGCAAAGCAATGAAAGTGATAAAAAGGGTCAAAATGACGACAGATAGGCGACACTTCGATGACACTCTCCCAAGTTTAAACGATTTCGAAACGAGTGACGAACTCACGGTTAAATACTATCAATTCCTAAAGCCGCCTATTTAAATTGAGAGCGAGAAGAGCCGGTCTAAATTTGATTCGGCAGAGATTTTAAATCTGATAAATCCCGTAACTTGGCGACCAAAAATATGCGCGGTAAATATACGAGAGGAATAGAGAATGCACTTCATCAGTGGCAACAGGCGGCAAAGGGAGGGATTTCGAACGATGATTCATGAAAAGGGAAGCGAACGCGTTTGATAGCGGAAGCTTCAGTAAAGGGATGACGGAGGGTTCGAAAGGGAAGCCGCGAGGGGGATTTCCGATTCGGCGACAGAAATAACACGCGAATATGTACCTCCTCCTTCCCGATGCTGAAAAAAGTGACGGAATCGCCGTGAGATCGCATAAGGAATATAATGAATAGGCGATCGCCACGTGAAAATGGCTTTTTAACTTGTGGATGAAGTACACGTGTCCGCAGTGCGACGCCTCACAAATTCGCCACTTTTTATGACCACTAGTTGCATTTTCATTGCTTTCGCCGATGTTTCCGCAGTTTAAAACGGTGAAAATGTTAATGCAGGAAGGTTCGGTGGCGCCTTAAAATGACTGAAATTCAAATTAGGCATATTACGGGCAATTGAAATACGAAATAGTTCTCGAAGTAAATGTCCTTATTAATATAAACTAAATTTTTAGTAAAATTAAGATTCTGGGGTTTGATTTAAAACATTTTCAGTAAACATTTGATACCGCTGGATCTCATTTGTTTTGTTAATCTTTTTCCTTCTATAGAGATGGCGAGCTGAAAACTTGGAGAATTTTTCATAAGGCACTGCCTCTTTAGCATTCTAAATCACTATTCAACTAACTCTGTCGCTAATTTGAAGCAAGTGCACAATAGAGATTATAACAGGTAGATGTTCTGAATATTTGAAATCTATACTCCAATATTTTAGCTTAAATTTAAAAGGCCCTCTAGAAGGGACTCCCGGACAGCCAAGTGGGCTACCCGTTCGCCTTTGGTGGAAGCGTTCCCGGGTTCCATTCCCGGTGGAGGCCCATAAGTGCGAAATTTGTCGAAGCACTTTTAATAATGCCACTGTCATTGCCTCTAGATGCATAAAAAGCACCAAATTCTTGAGTAAATCTTGGTGATTCATCAAAATCATAGTTTGTTCATGAGCTCTATAGAAATTGTTACCTCTTTTGTAATCCATTGACTACTGACAAAATTTTTCTTAACAGAAAATTAAAAAATATTCCATCTTCGCAGTTTTCATGTATCTAAGTTTGATGGGTAAGTTTTAGAAACGATGAAACAATGTTTTTTTCCTATTAAGACTGTATGTATAGCTACTAATGCCTAGATCGAATGAAGGGGTGAGTAACAGCGAAAGTTGACTAAACGTCGGAGTAGTGAATGCAGTAAAAGAAGTTTATTCCCTCCAACAAATATTTGTATTCCAATAAAGAAAAATCGGAAAATTTTCAGGAAAAAGGATAAAAAGGGTGAGCCATAAATTATAAATATTAATCAAAAATAAGCGAATACCTAAGACTTTAGATCGAAAACATAATTCAAATGCTCCGATAAAGCTCAAATTAGGAGGAATGAATTACACAGTAAATGGAAACTAAATCAACAGTAAATTACAGGTGAAGGTAATGTTATATTTTTTAAGACAAGGTTAATCATCATCATCGGTCAATCAATCCGTAGATTGGTTGATGCAGTCTTCCATTCCTCTCTATCTAGTGCTAACCCTACTACATCCTCATATCTCTTCTTTCCTATGTCCTTCTTTATTTGGTTTATATATTTGTCCCTTGGTCTTCCTCTTGGTGATTTTCCTTCTATTTTGCCTTCAAGTACGTTCCTAACAAATCCATTGTGTCCAAACCAACAAGGTTAATATGTAAATTAAATAATTGGAATTTGGACTTGCGTGCCCTAATTTCTTATTTATTTACAGAAGTTCGGAATACTAATAGCAAAATTTTACAGTAAACACTTATTTGTTAAATGGGGTCCCAGATGACCAAGTGTGCAATACGTTGGCCTTCGGTGAAAGCGGTCCCGGTTTCATGCGACTATTTTTCTTATTTAATTTGCAAAAGAAACAAACCCTGCAAGTGATAAAAGTGAACTGAAACGCATGAGCTCGGATTCAAGAATGGAATAAGTCGACAGGGGGACCGGTTGTTTAAGACCAAAAATTTTCACCAAATGTTCGGGTATTTTATCAAAGTACTCGCAATTTCGGATCAAAATCTATGTTCCAAGGCCAAAATAAGAATTTTCATTCAATTTCCCTTCTTTTGGTGCTTGTTTCGATTTCGTACAGCTATTATTTCTGATATAATTTCCAAAATAAATGAAGCCTCCAAGCAGTAAAACTGAACTTTACATGTATTTCTTACGGTACACATTTTCTTCATCTAGGATCGAACCGAGGACTAAAAGGCACATGAAAAGTAGCCTGTATAACCTGAGCGGGGAAGAATATGTTATAATGTGCCAATCTTGAAAGTTGGAAAACGTTTAGGGGAAAATGAAGTTTAAACTTCCCCTACTTCCCCACCACTTCTCTTTCATCTTCGCCTATGATGTCATAACAAACATAACTGTCCATTTAACCATCGAAAGATGTAAGATATCGGGATAAAAATTAGCCTATCTATCAATTCAGGACATACATTATCACCCAGTCAAATTTCATCAAAATCGGTTGGATAGTTTTTGCGTGATGCGATAACAGACATATAGACATAATTTTTTAAATAGGTGTTTGGACTCAGTATCATATCTAATTACCGTATCTATAACTTTTTTGAAATTTTATTCAATTTGCAGAATCGGCTCCATACAGATTTATTATAAGTAAATAAATAATCGGAAGATACATAGAATCCATACTCTCATTTTTGTCTCTAATAATGTTCAAAATTAACGTAAGTAATCAATTCATTACTATTTGAGCAATTGGTACGTTACTTTCGATTGTTACGTGGATTCATTTAGAGTTTTCTTCTCCCGACTGCGTATCTATTGGCAGCGATAATGTCGCTGTTGTCGTTTCGCACTGTTTCTTAGAAAAGTTCTTGGGTAAATTTTGCTTGCATTAGAACGCGAAATACTTATGTGTTTTTAAGTTTGAAAATTAGAATGAACTTCGGAAAACAACGAAGAAGAGTAAAAAATCACCCAGGGATAATCGGGAGTGCATTATATAGTCAGTAGCACTGCGAGTGATAAGAGAAAGCCAACACCAGCAATACTCAGGCAAAAGCTCTAAACCACTGCATATTATTATCTATAATTTGAGTAAACAACGAGAAGCTACATCGGAAACAAGAAAAGAAAGCCAGACTCAAATAAAACAAAGAAGTTATACTAATGCGCCTTAACATTGATCAAATAGAGGCGTAAAATAAAGCTTTTAATAAAGTCTTTGAAATCTTTTTCCTCGTGAAAGGGAATAACACATTCTCGTTTTCCGTTTCGAATTTACTGTAAATCAACCTTCACTTAGCCGCGAAATGACGACAAGAAACGGCAAGATTTTTAAAATAAAAAGCAACTTAGAGCGACACCAAAGATCAAAGCGGAGGATAACTCGAACACTCACACCCAACAAATAAAATTTCCCTTTCATCTTTGAAAACTGTCGATCCAATCGCATCCGCCATTGTTCCCCCTTGTCGAGCCTAATGACATTCTTTCAAGTACGGGAAAGCACGAAAAAACCCCGCGAGGACAAGCATAGGATGTAAATAAATTCGATGCCGACCACTGCGCTACAAATAGAAGATTAAAATCGCGAATTTCCCCCGCGATCGCACCCCTTTTCATCTCTTTGCACCCGCCCAAATGCGACCCACGAAAACGATTTCGGAAGATTATCAAAGTCGCGACACGTTTCGAGGCGAGACGTAATCGCGTCGGCCATTTGTCGAGAGTCGCGGATACTTTTTTTTCGAAAAAATTAACGAGGAGTGAAGCATGGAAGGGTTCCGATCCGAACAAGTGTGGAACCGAAGTGGGGAAACGGAAAAAAAGGAAAAAGGTAGAGCGATAGAAAAGGAGGCGTGCGCCGACTGCACTATTTAACCGGTCACACTTTCACGCGAGAGAATGGGTGGGAAAAACAGGAGCAACGAAAAAATAGAGAAAAAAGGAAAGCGCCCGGCAACGCGGAAACAAAACAACGAGGAAATAAAAAAGCAGAAGAGAATTTAGCATAGTAGAAAGGGAAACAAAGGGGGGGACAAAGGGAAGGAAAGAGATTTTTAGCAGCGGCTGGGTGACAAAAAAAGGCTAAAATAACCGCGAGGACATCAGAGCGCGCAAATAGGCTGCGTTGGCGAGCGTTTAATGAAAACAAAAGAGTAACTTTGGGAAAAGGAAGTGTCGGAATGGAGGCGCGGGAGGAAGAAAGGGGTCGGTTGCACACAGGGCGTCTGCATCCGAATCCCAAATCAAACCAAACGGAGGCCTCGATAACGGATATGTTCGCTTGACCGGCTGAGCAAAAATAAAAGGCGACAGCGAAAACACAGAGAGACTCTCGTGATAATATACTGTTGCGAAAACATGGAGTAAAAAGTCCGTTTCGAAGGACAATGAAGCCGTTCGAAGAGCGGTCCATATTTGGTATTATTATTTGGTCGGAAGAGAGGAATAATTGAAATGTTTAAAATAATACGCTCGGTCGATGAGACGTAGATGGCTTAAATAAAGTTGATCGAATGTCCAAAAACGGTTTCCTCGATCGAAAAACTCGGAATTTCGCATCAAACTCTTTAAATGATACGTTTCATAACCACGTCATTTTTGCATTCGCCGCATATTTTGCTGGAAGAGTAAAACCCATCTTTTCAGTTGGGCAGATAGAGATTTATGTGCCATCAACGAAAACAACATTCAAACAAACATCGTAATTTTTGAAAGCAAACATTCTACGCATTGGCTCGGTTATCACCTACAGGAGAACAGGAGGTCTTCTGCCATTCTCTTGAGGTCATGTTATAATTCCACCTTCGATGTCATGTAAATATTTTCTTCAGGTGCTCCTCTTCCTTTTCCCTCTAAAACTACTTTTATCAGCCTGTTATGTATGAGTGCATGACACAAGAAACTTACCTTTGCTCCATCACATTCACCGGTTCTCTCTCTTTACTCCCTTGTTTTAAGATTTCGAAATTTCTTTATCTTTCTCTACAACTAATTTTCAACATTATTCTCATTTCTACTGCTTCCGAATAGGTTATCACAGTCTTTATGAATATATAACACTCGCAGCCATAAAGCAAAGTGCTCCATGGCAAAAGTTTTTGCATATATTTTCGTTACTGTCAAATCAATATGCGGGTAGGTTAGACGGTTTTCTTACCATGGAAAGCTAGTTAAGCCATTTTGATAATTCTTTCTACTTTAATCGAGAATCTACTATCATGAGTAATTATGCATCCAAGGTAGAAATGTTGCTTTTAATCTTCTGGATGTTTATTTTGATATTTATTTCTGTGTCTTTCCTATTCTTGCCTACGACCATGGTTTTTGCTTTCTAAATTGTTACGTTTAATTTCCATTGCATTGACTCGACATCACCTCAGATTTAAGGATCTCTGAAATAATTTAAGGTAATATGCGAGAGAAATCGAAAATGAACCCCTATGTGTATACGCTGTGTAAAAGAGGTTGACTATAATAGAATTATTAATTAAATAAACATGATTATTCTTTGAAAATATGTACAACATTAAATTTACGAAACAGATGTATTTAAGCAAACAACCTAAAAACATGCTTAATATCTAAAAATAGTGCTACATATATTAACAAATGTACTGAAAGTTTTACCTAAGAAAGAGAATGGCACTAAGAACTGCAGAAGCGATTCAGAGACGGAATCCAAAATCGATTCTGATTCCATAGTCCTGCTTTAAGGAACTAGACCAGAAATCAAATTAATAGAGTTATAAAATAGATGATTTAAAAAAAAACGATAGAACTAAGAATTATATTATACGACAACGATAAGAATATCATAAGAAAAGAAACTCGGTAAAAATTTATTAAAATCGATTTTAAGTAGCAGAATCGAAACATGAAGAATAAGATAGCAAAATACGTGCATAAATCGAAAGTTTCTATAAGTTTAGTTTCTATAAGAAAAAGATTTTAAAAATTTAGGAAGTAAATTCATAAGCACTGGCCTTAAAATATTCTAACTAGATTTAAGAATAATGGAAAGTAAAAGCGGAATAAAGAACAAGTATTTCGAACGAACGAAGAGAGATTGCCATTACGGACCTCAAAGTATAAATGAGGAGGGATTGGAAGTAAAGGAAGAGTATAGCAAACTAATAGTCTAATAAACGGCGCTAAAAGTGAAGACGGGGCTCAGAATAAGAGCATCCGCAGAAACGAGGGTCGGGTGCTAACTTTTCGAGTAATTAAAAATGATCAGAAGTGCGAGGGGAATATTCTGGAGAGTCGTAAAAAAATCCGGAAGTCGAAAGAAACGAAAAAAGAGAAAAGAAAGTGGTCTGCTAAAGATGCGCACAATAGCGCTAGCAAGTCCCTTGATGAAAGAAATCTTAATTCCCTTTCCCTTTGGAGAAAACCGCAAGGCTTCCTCAGATGAACTTAAAAAATAAAGAAGGCGAAATAGCGGAGAAGAGGATGCTCGCGGGAGCATCGGGGTTAAACCGACGCCTATGAATGGAAATACCGTCGCCTTAAACGCACAGTTAATTGAATCTTCGGTTACGTCGACAGTTGTGGCATTGTCTACTCAAAAACCAAACTACTCCAGATTTTAAAAAAAAGGGTAAGCAAAAATAATCTCTATTATCGAGAAAAGACGAAAAGGAGAAAAATCAAAATACCAGCGAATTCGCGGTATCAGTTTTAAAAGTAAATTAGTTTGAGGATAATGTTCGGCGATTGCGTTTAAATAGTTCAAATTCAGCTACAGCTGAATCCTTGGTAAACATTTCTTTCTCTGACAAACACACGCTGGTCTGTGAGTTGACAGGATAGTAAAGGCACCAGTGAAACGGAAAACATGAAGTAAAAAGGATTAACTTAATAAGTCATCCATTCTTGAAAGAAAACTTAAGGAAAGTGCCAAGCTATGAATATATAAAGAAAAAGTGCGTAAAATGTAAATACTGTGGATAAATTAGGAAACTAAGAGCAGGCTGAGGATAAAAGTATCCGAAGAAAATGAAGAGGGAGAAAAGGGAAAAAACCTGCCGGGTTATGATATTTACTCTCTGGCGATAAAAAAGGAGTTTCAAGGGAGAAGGAATCGCTTGCTTCCGAAAGGAGTTTCTCAGAAAAAAATAAGAACCTGTTTAGGGATGGGTAACTGATTGAAAACCACCTTTTGTAAAGTCTGGCGATGTTTCAGCGCGGGAGGTAATCAATGAAGGAAAAAACTCGCCAAACGAGTAATTGCTCCTTCTTTTAAAGCTAACCGCTGCTTCGGGTATTTTAATTGAGGGAAGACGTGCAGACGTGAAATATTTCCGTGAAGAACGCGTTCGTAGTAACTTTCTTCTTCACGTGACTTTTCTCACCACTTAACGTCTTTATTAAATATCTTATTTCCAGAGAAATATTGATCCTTTTTCTTTAAGTTGGGACAGCTCCATTGTACTCGTGAATATTATTGCGGATAAACGTTGAGCTACAGTTCCTATTCTTAAAAAGAGATTCATAGGCGAATTCCTCATATTTCCAACAGAAAAGGATAGTTAACCGGAAGAATACTATAAAAATTGGATCAATTATTTGGTAATGATTCTAGAGAGCATGATGAAATGACCGGGCGTAGTAATAACATAGCAAGCGTGAAGTTCCACTAAGTTTTCGTCTATTCAATTTATTACAGCTATTCTTTAATTCAGCGGTACAGCGGTTATTATCTAGAATTGCTGTAGTTTCTAATAACAACAACATTCACCAAATGCGGCGGTTGAGTGGTTAATGTGATATCGCTACAACCCTGAGGTCCTGGGTTCGAGTCTCGCCTAGTCGAATTTTTTAGTTAGGGAATGGTTGTATATGTTTGTAATTAATAGTTATTGAAATAGATTAATTAGGGATTTCATTTTTACATTACAGTAATAAATAATTTGGGACGGATGTGTATGTATGAACCTTTGCTCGCTTTGAATTATTTCAATAATTACTTAAAATTTAGAATTAAGGTCAGCCTTTTCCTTACGAATTTACTCTTTTTTTCCTAGAATAACTTTTTACGACATTGAAAATTTTCTATTTTAATTTTTAATGGTAAACTCCCCCAACTACGCCAGATAACTGGAAATATAGTTTAAGAATAATTTCCTATATGTATTTTATATATGTTTATAAAACAAATATTGTATTTCTTCTTCATAGTAATACTTAACATTAATAATGAGATATAACCCACGTGCTTCTCGATTCAATTGGTTCTGGATAAATTTCGAATAAAATTGCTCCTACTTAAAATATACCAAGGAATGTCTTTTCATCCATAATTAAGAGGTGAACATTTTTAAAACGTTTGNTATTAATTATAATATTGATATTCCATTTAATGTGACGCTCGATAATCAGCAATAGAGAATCTAATGAACAACTTGAAGAATAACTGAACGTGTAATTATAGCGGAATAGCACAGATTGCTAACGAAGCATCGTTAGCAATGGTGCAGACCCCTCAAACCAGCGAATGCGAGGGAAAGAGCTTCTTTCTAATTCGCAAGTCCATAATTTTGATCCATCAAAAAAGTTCACATGGTGTCTCTAAGAGGCCTGTTTTAGACTCGCAAAGTAATGCATATGCTATCTCAGTCAAGTGACTGCGTGATAAATTCATAAAAGTGCGAAATATGTTACTTAAATTATATAATAAATGCAACCCGATTTAATATGAATTAAAATTTTAAATAAGCATCGGCGAGGTCAAGGGGAAATTTGCCAAAACGGAGACATATCATAAAAAGAAATATTTATAACATGTGCTGAGCGAATAGCTCGGTAATGACGCTGTTAACATGCCAATTTAACGATGAAACTATGGTGCAAAGAGCTTTAAAGATGGGATAGCAACTACTTCCAGGTGGATGAGAAATTCTTCACAACTCTACCATCTGAGAAAGATTTTTTCAGAGTCAAAACGTATTACCCTGACTCTACCGATAAGAGTAGCAGATGACTCCGGATTATGATCTTCCGAAATTTCCTCCATAAAATAACTTTCCGTTTAATAAATAACACAAAAGTCAAATGTCGACTGGTCATTAATTTTTAAATGAAATCCTGAATTGGTGCTTCAGTATCATTTGCGATTAACTTTAGAACACTTTATCCAGTCCTTGGCTATCTAAGGCTTGTTTTACCTCAACCTCTCCACCATTAAGAACCAAATACACCGGAAAGGAAATGAGGCTTCCTGGGCATGATGAGGATTGAGGAAATTTGCCATTGATTTCCTCAATGAGCCATAATACTACGAATGGAAAATGCCTACCAAAAAACGTGCCATTATGACTCTATGAAGAATTTTCGATGATTGGTTTAACTTACGTGGGATATGGTGAGGTCAAATTCTGTGAAAGCGTATATTTAGCTTACAAGAGATTAATTAAAAGTTAGAAAAGAATCAAATTCACGCAGACCAACCGGCCAATGCACAAAGGTCACCGTCACGAAATAAAGTCGAAAGATAAACCATACCTCCTCCAAAATATTAACAAAAGCCCACATAATTTCACATGAAATATTCGTAAGATCGCAATCTATGAAGCTTAAAAACAACTCGAAACTGATTCCGAATGACAGAAAAGAACGCTCGCGGAGAATTTCATTGTCAAACGAATCCCTATTTTAATACATATGTTCTGTATTCTTTCATGCATTCATTGCTTAATTGACAAAGCGATTCAATATTAACATAATTCAATCGAGGGCTGCGATGGAATTCAAACGGACGTACGGTGTGATTTTTTCAATCTAAATTAATATTTCTCTCTGACACATTTTGATGGGATATGATTTCGAGGCACAAAGACAGAAACTAAGCGAAAACAACAGCGCCAAATTGATATTAAAATTATTATTAATTGTTTATAGTTATCGTGAATTGCATTACAGTAGGAATAATGGAGAAGGAACATTGCAAGAGAAAATAGCAGACAGAATGGAGGGCCGGATATGGACAGAAAGAACACAAAAGGCACATTAACGCAGACTTCAGAATTTTGAACGATAAACAAATTCTACATGTAAATTCAATCATTCTCGATTTTGTATCCAAAAGAATACAGGAAAAGAAACATAAATTGAACACTAGATCTTACGTTCCTGTTTATAACGTTTTTCTAAATCAAAAGTCAAACCGTAGGTCCTAGCTTGTGTATATCATGCCCCATTTTTAATACTTTTCCGTTGGTAAAGTTATTCCACATGTTAAATATCCACTTCCAAGTCATCATCAAAGGTTACATCCGCAAATAAAAACCGAGAATAAAATTACAAAAACGAGAAAGGGTATACAAATACAATATTAACTTTATTTAGTTGCCTCATATCTGACGTATGTAATATTTCAGGAAGTTGTTTTGCAGTTCCTTATTACCAATGATCGATTCACCTGTTTTGACTTCCAAATCTAATATTTTCCTCTTTGGACACCAATTCATTCTTCCCTTTCTCCGATGAATACGTGACACCATAATGTCATCAGCTCTTTCACAGCATTAAATTAAAAGGTGCACGAGCTGCGCTAAGAAATTCATCCTAACAGAGCGTGAATAGTAAAAACTAATTTTAAGGGGAATTGCAGAACTGATGATATACTTTCATCATCTCACCTTCGTATGGCTTAGCGCCAAACAAGATTAAATTCTTATACCATTGCACTACAGTTTTCGTGACCTAAGAATCTTTTATCTACCGCCTATCTCACTCATTAAACAGTATTCCATCTCTTTTTCCTCAGCTTCATTTATAAAATTTGATCATGTAACCGAAATCGTGATTTTATTTTTCATGTTTATGCTTCCACTATGCTTTACTTACGTACAGAAAATGTGGCTGCTAGTTTTAACTATTACATTACTATCAAAAATGTTGTAGCAACTCTGAGGTATTGGAAAAGCACTCTACTCAGTGAATTTAATCATAAATATACATTAAGATTTTGACTTAAACCTCGCGAGCAGCCAGCTGCATAACTGAGTCAGTTCCTTCTTCATGTGATTCCATAATGAAAGATTTCAATCCAAATTCATTCATACAGTGACAGTACATTCGTAATGACATGACCAGATAAAATCACGAATTAATGACAAGAATCATGCAATTTTTTTGATTTTTTTTTCGTCATAAATGAAATGAGAACTTACAGAGTAACCAAAATCTCGTACTTTTTGTCCCGGAATATCACAAAATAAAGATATGGAAAATTTTCAAGGTATACGTTGACCTCAGTTTGTACCTTAGTGTGACACTAATTGTAAATATGATTAATTTTCCACATAAAGTGAACGTATAAGAACCCATTTATCCGGTAAAATATACTGATTGTGACAACAGAAGACACAATTGTACGGGACAAATTCCATGCCCAAGCATCTAAAGGGTAGAAAACCACAAAACAATTGTTTGGTCACACGGAACTCAGATGGTTCTAGTTTCGTCGTGTATTTCTCAGTAGAATCAATAAAACTCCAAGGTAAAGAAATTCAGGTTCCATAAGTTAATGATAAGTTTTCATCATTAAGAACATCATTAGTTGACGAACTGATAATGCCTGCATCTTACGCTATAGATTGGCAGCACATTGATTGGCACGCGAGTCTTTCATTTTATCAAATCAAATCAATCAATAAATTCTAACGAATTACTCATAGGGCAGTTATCCCTGGTTTAGGCATATACCGATCAAATTACCTGGTACGGAATAACTTCCGTTACTGAAAAATTTTCAGTTAAATCAAACAACAAGGTCAAATCTTTAATAAATAATAATTTTCTCGATCACATCGATCATAAAATGAATATATAGCATATGTTACGTGAAGAAGTTACAAAACTCACTGGATATGGTAAAGACCGAACAAGTTCCTAATGGCTGAAGACAATTGCAATGCAATCGAACTTTGAAATAAGTATTTACAATACGAAGAATATATGATTCGCCAAATGACATTTGCTTAAGTTATGATCAAAGCATTCCCGTTAATATCAAACGAAAGGTGAAAACATGTGCCATAGCGGCCAACTGATGCTTTATTCATCCGGTTTTGAAACCGAAACAAACCGGTTTGAAATTAGGAAGGGTGAGACATGAGGACTATAGTGATGATTACAATTTCCGTTAAAAATGTATGTCCGGAGAAAGCAGTTGAATTTTGCTTGCTGATTGAGCTCATTACGGCGGTAATTAAAATTATGCCCTGAAATGAATTACGTTTGACTGGTATTCCTGTTTATTAATGAATCGTTCGGAAAGGAGACCGAAAAATGCAAGCGGATCGCGACTTAAAAATCTGGAAATCGATGTCACCGATCTCCGAGAAAGATTGTTTCGGCTCCCAGCGTCCAAGAGTCTCGTTTCACATACATTTCTATGATTGTGACTATTTGTAGGCAAATATCAGAGAAAATGGAAAATGTTCGCTAATGCTCAAATTGGGAGATGGGAAATTTATCTGAATAAGGAACGCAAGGAATTATAACATTTAATTTCCGAGAAAATTATATCGACTACAAAATATTAATAGATATTTTTAAAAAAGTGATGAGATACACAGGGAAATGGCAAGGATTTGTCTCTGTGGAGTAAAGGCAAGATTGCCTAGATTCTCGTGGAAGACAAACTTCCGCACTAAACGTAAAGTATATGGAATACGATTTGTATACNTGCGATACACTATTGTAGTTACAAATATAAACAGATGAAATACGGGGTGTTGGAAATTGTCAAACTGCAGGAATATATAATTGTATTAAGATAAGAAATAGCTGAAACCTAACATAATTTAGGGTTTTTGGCTAAATGTGGGTATGGCTTTCTGATTCCCCGCTATCATCGTTCCTCTGATTAAACAGTGAAGTACCGATTATCCGTGGGCAGATCATCCGTCTTGCGGATTATCCGTGCATGATATTTACTCCTCGTCGATATTTTTCGCGATCCATTCTAATTTTCAAACACAAAAACACGTAAGTATTTCGCGTTCTAATACAAGTAGGACTTTATCGCTTCTAAGAAATACGCAGTCGGGTGAAGAAAACTCTTAATGAATCCATAAAATAATAGAAAATAGCGAAATATGTGCAAAAATCATAATAAGTTGTTTATTTGCGTTAATGTTGAACAATATTAAAGATAAAAGTGGAAGTTTGGATTATCCATATTTTCTGGTTATTTGTGCATCCTCTCTCTATCAATATCCCGGATAATTGAGAGTTCACTGTATTTGAATAACAGTTTGAATTATTTTCTTTAGAACTAATATTTTGTAAATCGATGTCTATCAGAGACTTTCCTGTAAATCCATTGAATTTCAACTCACTTCCCTGTAATAATCATGATGAAACAGCAGCTGATGTCATTCTAAAATGGTAAATGTGCCGCCCATTTAGATACCTCGAGCTGCACTCTGAAAACCATGTGGGTTGGGAATTTAATATTGGAAGAGTATTGCTGAGGAGAAATGTAAACAAAGTCAACCCAGGGTATTATTAAAGTAATGACGATCCAAACACCCGCCTAACGGCAGTTTAGAAACAGAATTATCCAGAATCCACTGAGAAAATGCAGTGAGCTTTAGCAATGCTTCCTTTGCTTTTATACACGTACATATAAATGCTTATTCCTTCTCATTGGTCTTTCTGACCCGGACATCGAACTGGAGCCGAACCGGAAACCGAAAAACCCGTTATTTTTGCCGGAGTGAAAAATCGAACCCGAACCGAATAAATCGAAATATTCGAAACCGAACCGAAACAAAAAACCGTTGTTAAATCAGATTTTTGGTTCCTAACAACGTATGCTTTACTTAAATGTAATCAGAGGAAGGTTTCCTAAACATGAGTAATTATGACTTGTATAATTAATTAATTATATATACATTAATATATATATATAATTAATTATTATTAACT
>KZ308178.1:1506498-1592769 GCA_000376725.2 Ladona fulva
GTTATTATTTAGTATTATTTATGATTTAAATAAATAAACCTCTACATTAACCGCATTCTGGAGGGGACCTAGACAATAGCATCCCCACACCCCGCGCAGATGGAAGAACAATCTTCAGTAGATTATGGAGGTAATAGTAAGTAGGCAAGCTATTTTACATCGCAGTCAATCCTCGAAAATAGTTTTTAGGAATTAAATAAAAATTATGAAAGGCGATATGCATTTGAGCCAATCGAACCTCAAATCGATTAAAAATAAGAATTTTTAAAATGTTTAAGATTTATAGACTTTTAAGGACCTTAAATGACGATAGTAAATCATTTAAATAGCAGATTAAATCTCCATTTGTACGAATGTTTCTATATTTCATGGAATATTCGCCAACGTCCGGATAAAGGAGACAATTCCGGAGTTTAAGGGCTCCCGAATAGCCAAGGGGACAACGCGTTCGATTTCAGTGAAAGCGGTCCCGGGTTCAGATCCCAGTGGGGGCCTACGTGCGAAATTACCTCAGCTATCGAAGCACTTCTAACAATACTACTACAACTCCGGAATATAATTCATAATTCGATAATTGTGAATCCTACAGAAGAAATCTACGAGCTTCACTGATACGAACCAAAATAGTGGTCAAAAATATTGTGAAGGATTCGGGCCTACATAATAAAGAAACAGTACTCATTAGTCATTAGCTGATGTAAGTTAAGAATTCGGAAAAATATGAAAAGCAACCGAACTTCAGTCCTTTTGGCTTTCTCAACTTCTGTCCTTTTAAAATTCGTTTAAATTTTTAAAACTATTTTCTAGGACAAGAATTCTAAAAGCGCTTTGAATTTCCACTGTTACATGCAACGAAGGACCAACACGTCGAGCTTGCCTTCAACTCAAGATGTATCCTTGTGTCACGGTGGGAGTAGTATGGTTCTAGAATCAAATATCTGATAATAGTTTGGCGCTAATGAAGAAAATTATGAACACCGTCTAAGGTACGCTCATGTTGTTGACCTTCGACGAAAGAAGCCGCTAAACAGAAGCGATTAAGGTCGAGTGATAACAATCACAAGCGCCGATTGGTTCGACCATTACGAAAGTTTGAAAGTTATTCTTCATTTTGACAATTCGCCCATTTTAAATCTTCGTCTTAATATTCTAATACGAAAGTTGACACTATTTTAACAAATTCCCTTTTAAGTTGGGTTATCATTCAAGGATTTACTCTGTTATTTAACTAAATTTAGTCTCCATATCGAAGTAACGTTTACAGAAAATTCTAGCAACAAGAAAAATCAATCATTATTGACTTAAACACTTGAGAACATAAAACCACATCTTCTTCTTCAACAAGATGTTGGAAATTTAGTTCAGTTTATCTAATACAATTTGATGGACCTCATTTTATCTTTATTGTATAATCTCCATACTACAATTTCCACTGTAATCTAAACTCTATCTCTATTAAAGAAATAAATTCAAGGATTTAGAAAATATTGGCAGTTAAACAGGACAAAACAGAACTAAACAGAATCTGTAAGCTAAGAGATTCACTCTTTGAAGTTAAAAACAAGGGTATAGTATAATTAGATAAATGGTTGGCTGAATCCCTTTCCTCAGAATTTTAGCTATCAACTTCGACGAGCAAAGGATGAGACAAAGGTGTTCAGTTTCTATAAAGTGCGGTAGAAAAAGGTGGCAGAAAATGTTACTTAGTGGAGAATATAAGAAGAAGGAATGCTAAATGTCCTAATTTTAGAAAAGACTAAGAACTGCCTTTTTTCACGGATGATATTGTTATACAAGAAAACTGAGAACAGACAGCAACAAACTAATCAGCACTTATGACAATATAATAATGTTTAATTTCAAATAAACTATACGAAAGCAGTTTTTGACTACTGATAAACAAAATAAAGGTACAAACTTCATAATAGTTAGAAAGATTGGAGATAATCCAAAAATTAAATTCCCTACATAGCATAATGTCCAGTGACAATGAAGCCAATAAATAAGTATAACAGAATCAACAGCTCAGTTCTGCTAGAAGATTAGAAGTTGTTTATGGGAACAGCAAATACAGGTCATAATCAAATAATTTTTAAGATGCAATTTTCTCCAATAGACAGGATCACTGACCTTGCAAATTGCACTCTAAATAAAACCAAGACTAGAGAAATGGAGTTCATAAGAACAGTAATTGAGGAAACTAGAAAAGTGACAGAAATGGAAATAAATTAAACAAAAATGGAGATATGAAGCTCTAAGGGGAAAAACGAAGCAAAGATTCAACTGCTTTGGCCAGGGTAGAAGGTGAAAAAAGAATCAGTCAGTAAACCCCAACAAATATGGCTAAACAGAATAAAAACAGAAAGTGAGAGAAACTGAATAAGTTGACAGGAAGTCATGGAAGGAAAATATTACATACACAGACTGAAATGGAGGAAGTTTGGAAACCACAGCCAAGAAGCTGGAGTTGGAAGAACTGCCTTTTGACGATTGTTACTGTTGGCCTAATGATCAAACTAGTAATGCTTCCAGCATGCAGGAAATAAGATAAATCTATAAAGCGGTCCCAAGTTTGATTTCTGCTGGGAGCTTACGTGCAAAATGACATGTTGTCAAAGCACTTCTAACAATACTACTACTACTACTACATGAAGTTGAATGAAATGTTAAAATTATATTGGATATCAAACGCAATTACAGTAAATCATTCAAATGAAACAACCGTAATCATGTATATACTTCAAAGAGATTCTTAATACAATATCTCGATGAATGGGACATTTTCCATTTTTATTTTGGTGCAGAAAACTGGAAAAAGCGTGTTTCATTTCATTTTTTCAGTCTTGTTCATGGCCATGACAGATTTAAGACACTAAGATATGGATGACACTGATGAACAGGAGTTATTGGGGTCACCAATTAATGAATGTTATAAAAAGCATTCTGCTGTATTTTGGGCCCTTTTATACCTCACTGAGGAAAGCAATGTTAGATAACCTCACTCCTCATCGTGCCTAGTAACCCTCTGCAAGGCTTTTGGTGATGGTGGATGGATCTAATGGTGGAAGTATTTGGGTTGGGTTGAAGGCAGACAGAGGAAAGGAATTACACTGATACCTCGGCTAATGAAGATGATCCATTTGGGAACCACATCTCATTTCTCACTCTCTTGAACATAAGCAACCCATTTGGGTTGAGAAGTGTTCCCAATGTGATGTGGTCAACTCGTTTTTCTGCCAGACTTACAGGTGGAAAAGATAAGACACTGGAAAGGATATTTGTTAGCCCAGTCCAAAAAACAGCCAAATAAGGCTTTCTAAGCCAAAAAATTTTTAAGCAGGACCACTGGTTAACTGAGGTATTCTGAAGTGGGCTAAACAGCCTTTACAGTACCAAATAATACAATTTTAAGTGGAAATAATTCATTCCTGTGATACACACAACAGAAAGAATGAGAATGAATACAATAACAATCAGTTTCCCTAAGCAGTATATATTACTTTATTAGGCAGTAAGATGACTATCTATTGATTCATACCAAATGCTTCCTATCAAATGAGCACAAAGAAAAATGAAGGAAATGCTCTACACAAAACTCTCAAACCTTGAAATAAACTTTCTGGAAGTGGGAGCAACATGATGGTTAATTCAAAGCCACATGAAATAGTTCACCAATATGTATATAAATTCAATCACTTTTACAGTAAAATTAGATGCAATAAGAAAGCATACAGTTTATAAAATCATACATTCATTTTGATGATGTCAGTTTGGAATTTATTCATTGACACAAAAACCTGAATTGGGAGTTTTGCTTCTTTCATTTGAATAAAGTACTTAATGCATATCGTTCTAAAAATTACATTCAAATAATTCATTTCTTAGATAAACATTTCAAACAGTCTTCACTGAAATCACTAAGCTTACTCTCAGAAAGTAAACTAAGAAAAATGATTTTGCTATTTCTTTTGCTTTACCTTACTGCAAATTTTAACAATATAAAATCATAAGCTGATGACAGTAAAATACATTTATAAACAATGACAGAAGTGAGAGAAAACACAGAAAAGTGGCTCATGAGATGATCAATATAGGAGAACATAATATTGCAATTCAGGAGGAATAGGGAATTTCATTTTAACATAAAGCAAATGGTTAACAATTGCATTCAAAAAGAATGCAAAAAACTTTAACTAACTGAGGAGATGCCAATATCATATGCATTCATAACTTTTCTGAAAAAAAAAAGGATCTCTTACATTTGTAATGTGAGAAACAGAGACGAAATGAATAAATAGATGCATATCTTTTGTTTAAACATCCCAAAACTGTAAACTTTCAACTGTGGACAGATATACAGATTAAATTACATTTTTGCCAGATTTCTTGACTGTGAGTGAATGAACAACTATACCCAAATCAAAAATGCAGTACATCAGTATATATTATAACAGATATCTTTTGCAAAGATCTGTCCTGAATGTAGATTTGTACCATTAGCATACAAACTGTGACATGCATAGTAAAGGCATACATAGAAGAATGTAGGCTCAAAGAGTGAAATCAAACCATCTTGGTACTAATGAACTAATTTCATGAACTTGAATATTTCTTATAAAATAACAGCTGGTTTTATGTGTTTTTGGAGATGATTACAAGCAATGAAGTATAGTGTCCAGAAAACCACTAGCAAAACAAATGCATCAAAATGAAAATTTCACTATCACTGAGCATAAATGAGACATTTGTTAAACATGAATAAAACCTATGATACCATTTAAGAGAAAATCAGGGATCTAAATTGTAAAACTGAGAAGCAGTAAATTCTTACTTTTCCAATCCAAACATCAATCATAAATAACTTACCACATGAAAATCGGAAATCCATGAAACTTCCAGCAAAACCCCAGCAACTGTGCAATCACTTTCATTCAGATGCTTAGAGTGGCAAGGTGCAATTGCAAATATGAAAAGAAAAATGCATCATCTTTAGTAAGATGTCTTTAACTCTGAAGCAATTTCTATAACAAAATAAAAAAGACGTCTTCTTTTAAACGAAAACTTCATGGAGTCCTAGCTTAAGCAAAACCGCTGCTATTGTTCCAATTGATACTGCTGTACCAAAATCACTGGAGCGATCACGTTTAACAAATATTAAACTTGTATTGTCTTTCGATCGCAGTGGTCTCTACATTTATTTCTAGGTGTCTTAGGATTCATTAATGATCAGTTTTGCTCTAGTTCAAACGCAATTAGAAACGAACGAATAGAAGTAGTATATATATATATGAGCTTATATTTCATATGCGATGTAACATAAAACCCTCCTGATGATAATCACAGGAGCTTCTATCGGCAATGTCGTCTTCTGAAAAAACTGCAGTTAACATAGGGATTTTTGGACGTTTATTTCACATAACATGCATATATATCTGTAATGTTGCTGGCCACTTTTTCTCGTAAATACAGTGAACTATTGATTTTATTTCCAAACAAATCAGGGTCGGGTTTTTACATTTTATATTCCAGCATTAAATAAGTCATACTCATATACGGCAGAAAGTTATCTTTCTATGCCAAAACTGTCATACACCTGTAGCATCTTGAAGTTGGTGACTTCTCATAAATTGACGAAATTTATGTCTTCGTCGACAACAAATACTCATGTCAAAATTTCCAGCCATTTAAATAAATAAATAAAAACTGTCTCATATCTCCTCCGCCAGTGTTATAAAAACTTAATATAAATAAAACGTAGGGAAAATATTGGCGGCTAAATAGCAGGCCGCTTCCTTGAAAGTTATGGAAAACTTAAAAAGTACTTCTTTAAAATAAAAAAAAGCCAACCAAATTATCTCACCGATAAAAACCATTGATTTTAATAAGAAAATCAATTACACATGAACTGCCTACGAAAAAAAAACAGAGTCCCTTCCAGTGGTGTATCTTATAATTCACTTCTGGTGAAGTTTCGGCTGAGTTTGTACAAGGCGTGGCAGAAGAGAGAAACATTGGAAGTATATGAAAATTCTAAATAAATAATTATTTATTTGAAATTAAATTTGAATACGCATCTTTTACTCCATTTAAAATTTTTTCCATTCGCATCTTCTAATTCTTAATGTATTTTCCTATCAGATTACGGGATTAAGAATATCGTCCACTACTATCGGCATAGATCCAAAACAACATGGCGTTGATCCAAAACAGTGCCTGTTCAGTATAAGGACAAAAGTATTGAATTTACTTTAATGGGAACCAGTCTACGTTAGTATATATTGCTAAATGTTTATTGACTACATCCTGTTGAATAATTGTCCCTTTTATTCTATTCTTCTGCTAGATGCGCAGCGTATTTCTATCGTTGAAAATCTCATATTGCATCCATTTTCAGAGCTCGTTTTAACATCATATCATTGAGCTTTCTCATTCATAGCAGGCGTTTTTCTATAAAATATTGTTTTTGTAAGTTCTCATACTTTCTAATTCCATAATTGAATATGAACTTCAAATGTATGTCTTTTACAAGGCGTCGCGTCCGCTTGTCAACAGAATTGGTATCCCTAACTCTAGAAAGGGGTTTATGTAAAAACTGTATAGTTTCAAAGGAAAGCTAGTCGTGTCAGTTTTGATATTTCAAAAGTTAAGGCGGTGGGGTCGCATATTTTCCATAAATTTTAAAATTATTCTTATCTAGTATAGAAATATGATCATCCACTTAAATGAGTAAAAGAGTAATACATGAAATAAATGTTTTTAAATCTTTAGGTACACTGTATTAATTGACATTGGCTTTAGAATGACTGCAGTAATGGCTAATGGTAATTGGGATCCAGGTAATAATTCCTCTATTACGTGAAATAGTTATTTTTTCCTGTAAACATGACAATTATTCCAAATACATATTCCATTTACCCCCAATAGCCCTTTCTAGGCTACTAGTATCGCTAGAGGAAGTTCGACAAGAGCTTCCGAGCTCAGAAGAAGAGTTTGGTTTTCTAAGTGGACTTCTCCAATCTAGAGAGCTCAACGCCCTGGTTCAGGTTCATAATAAAATTCTTAGCAATGGCAAGGATGAAAAATTCCATCCGATACTATCCAATGCTATGCAGGTAGCTTTGGAAGTCCTAGATGTTGTTTCTCCTAGAATCACCATGCTTGGTGAATGCAAGGAAATATTTTATCTTTTACAGAAACCTCATATGCAGGTAATATTAAAAATAACCATAATATATTTATTGTAATTTTTCAAATTTTTATCCTACTGTAACTCATCTTCATGATGAATTAGAATTTGCCTTACATTGTGTCATCGTAAATAATTTCCTTGATATCAGTAATTGGTCATGAAGCTGATTATTTATTATAATTAGAATTTTTATCTATCAATGGTGTATGTTTTACATTTTTACTATGTGCTGATTTTGTTTCATGGAAAGGGATTATTGTGTGCTCACGATGCAATAGCGCAGAAGGATTATTTTCCAAGGTTACCAGAAATTCCTCTGGAAGTTGATGAAGATGAGGAAACCATTAAAATCGTCCAACTCGTGAAAAGCAATGAACCTTTGGTGTGTAAAATTTATTGCTTGCTATTTCTTTATCATTTGCATTTTATTGTGCTTAAAAATTTGTCTAATTTTAAGTCTTTATGAAAATGTTGTTTGTGCATCATAAACATTTTCACTGTATATTCAATGTTATAAGATGATACATTCCATTGCTAGGTCAACATTTTCATCTGAAAAAAATGTAACATATCAATTTTGACTGGTATGTGGGCATGCATTAATAAATGTTTTCATAAACTGAGAAGAAATGTTTGTTTAAAATTTGACTGTCTTGCTAGCCTGATGATGGAAGTTTTTTTAAATTCTGATTTCAAGCAGGAGTTAATTTTTTATTATTATTATTGAAATTTATTGCCTATTGAATTGTGGTTTAGAAATAGAATGCTTTTAAAGCTTTTGTACTATCATCGTCTTTTCTTTCATTAAATTGCTTGCAAAGAGTGGTGCCCAAACTGTTGAGCCTATAGTGGTAAGTCTTAATTGAAGTAGTTTCAATTTTCTTAGCTCAGTAAAATTTTCGAGGCTTAATAACATTTATGATTTTTGAGGCACGCCATTTTTATTTGAGTTATTGCATGAGGAAGTGAAAACTGGCACTTGTGGAATTCAGCTGATTGTAACTACATGTGGACTGCTGCATGTCTATGAGCAAAGAAAAATGAGTTAAATGAATTTACCTGTTCCCTATCGTCTTATTTGATGTACATATAATTAGAGGATCATTGATGTAAAATCAGCTTATGTTAATAAGCAAATGGCAAAAGTACTGCATTTAGTCATGTATACCACAAGTCATCCAGAGGGCATCTCTAATGCGTCTTGATATGGTGCCAGACAGAATTAAGTGGAAGCTTCCTCACATATGTACAGAATAAAATTTGACTAATATGTGTGTATATACTTGGATGCATCTTTTCCCTAAGAATCCTGTTTCACAGAGTTCTTTGAACTGAACTCTTCGGAAATCCCATTATATGTTGTCTCAAAACAGTGAAACAGATTTAAACCCTGACTTTCAGTTGAACTATTGTAAATAACTCCTCTCCATGTCCTGCATATGATGTATAAATGAAGTGTAGTAGAAGGAATTTTCTGAAGTTATAATCAGAGACTACTTTTGTATGGATGAAGGTTGCGTAATTAAATGCAGTGTCAGCCAATTAATCCAGTTTTCTTTATTTAAATATCATCGAAAGGTTTGTTGTGTATTAGTTTGTATGATGCTTAAGGCTATGTACATGTTTTGCCTTGTTACCTTAAGGAAAGTGTCTAAAGGAGTCTCAAGAAATATGGGAAGTCACTTAAACAGTAAAGGTGGGCATAATGAAGAAAAATGAGTTTACTTCACCCCTATAATTACTGTGTAATTTGCGTTCTCTTAGTATTGATGTAGTATGCTGTCACTGTAGGAAAGAGAATAGGTGATATGATTATTGATAAAATTTATCATTATTTGCTTTGAATTTACTGTCTTTAAAGTGCTGTGTGTTTGTATTCAGATATTTCTAGATTTGTGTATATTTTTAATTATGTGATTGTTCTTATCCATGAATTTTTACTGTAGTTTATATTGAAGTAAATTATCTCAAATTTTAGATGAGTGACTTTGCCAGATAATTTTGTTTATCTATGAAGAACCTTGGTCATCTGCTTTTACTCCTGCAGTTTATACGTATAAGTTCAGAGTTTTCTAAGAAACTCGGTATTTGAGAAATCAACTTTTTGTTTAGCTGTGACTTCGAAGAAATAAGTTATTTTTTCCTTTGATTTTGAATTACAGAATCCTGTGAGGATGTTTGATTTGCTGCTCATGAGAACGGTATTAAGGATATGATCTCTTTATTGAACTTCTTTTTCTTTGGTTGTAGTGAAAGCTCTCTAAGTAGTGGAATATTTTTACCATTATAAACATCTTTTACGTCTGGCGTTTCTGCAGCATTCATTCAACTGTGCATGTTTTCATGGTTTATCGCCTCATCTCATTGTCTTATTTAAATAATGTTGTGAATCTTCGATGACAAAGATGGCCTATAGAATTTCTATGTAGTACTGTAAATTTTAAAATTTAATTTCTAGTCAATTCTTTTATATCCCTGGAAAGGTTATGCTAGAAAATGCTCTATTTCTTAAATTAAGGAATTTTGGCATCTTGATGAATTAATTTCATTCTTTTAGATAATCGAGGTTCAAATGTTTTAAATGTTCATCATTAGAATCAGAGAGACTTAATGCTTGGATTGAAATGAGATTTGTATATTCTTGTTTTCAGTGATATTTTTATGTTATAGTTGTTAGTAATGAACCTATGATCGTGATATGCACACATTTTCTTGGTGATTTACTTTTTGTGAAATTCATAATTAATTTTCCAAATTTCAATCATAATCTTCTAATAATTGTAATGTGTGGTCGAATAGAAAAATATTAAACTATAATATATTTTTCAGTATCGTTCATCGACTCACTCATTTTTAAATTCTAAGTTGCATTTAAAAGTTGACAGTAGACTAGCTTCTTTTTGTCATAGTGTTACCAGCTTCACTACCTTCTTAGAAATTATCTATATTTTTAGCAAATGTTGAAGAAGCTGTTACTATTCTTTAAACTTTGTAGTGATTTTTACTATGACTAGTATAAATCCCACTCACCAGCTGTTGTCTTGTGCTATTAAACAGTTATGCAGTTGATAAGTTTTACTAGCAGTATCATATGCATTGCAACAAAATATTTTCAAACTGAGTTTTCATATGCAGCTTTTATGCTATGTCATTTAAAGCGATGTTATCTTGACATCAATAATTGCTCTGAATGCATTCCGATTAATATATGGCAGTTAAATGGCTGTATTATTAACAGTATAATAGCCTATCGAATGCCAAATGTGCATTTTAGGGTAAATTTTATGCTTTAGCAAACCACGCTTCTTTATTATATAGATTATCGATTATTTGTGTTTAGATAGAAAATGGTATTTGTCAAATTAAATGAATTATTTAAAATTCTGCAAGTGAATTGTTTTTCCTTTAACAATGTAAAAAAATGCAAAATTTTGCAATCGATAATCTACAGGGAGTTAAGATGGCTTACTGATTTGACATCATAGCTTGATTAACCTTACAAATTAAATAATATTTCATATTCTATCAAGATGTCAAATTCAGAAGTTCCATTTTCATTCCCTATTTATATATTATTGTGAAAACCATAGCAATGAAATTTGCTGTGAAATATTTTCTGTTTTACTTGAAGCTTAAATTTCTCTGTACAATAGGGAGCAACTATTAAGACAGATGAAGAAACAGGAAAAATTGTCATCGCAAGAATCATGCATGGTGGTGCAGCTGACCGATCAGGCTTGATACACGTTGGAGACGAAGTGTGTGAAGTGAATGGCATTAATGTTGAAGGGAAGACACCAAATGATGTTCTGAAAATTCTGGTGAGAATCTCATTAAGTTGGAAGATTGTTTTTGTTGACGTTAACCCTCTAAGAATCCTTTTTCCACAATTATCATTTTAATTTTAATAGCTTGCTATACTGGTGACTCAAATATTCTAGAAAAAATATTTTAAAAGTATTTTGTATTATACTGTAGCATTCAGAAACCCTTATTCCCAAGTGAGCATTTCAATTCTCACCACTGCTACATGATTTAAGTGAAGAAGTTGAAAAAGAAAATTTTGCCCTCAAGAACTGAATTAATTTTTTATATTTTATCCAATAACAGTGTTATTTATTTTTTATTTTGCTTGATAGTTGGTAAAATATTTAACCCATAGCCCAAAATAGAGAAAGTAGTTCTTAGACTCAGCATATTTCAATTGCACAATGTCTTCTTTTTCTCTGGTACTTCTACAATGAAGGGAGGAATTTAATGTTACTCCATAGGTCTTGTGAAGATCTATTCCTAGATGTAATACATGTAAGAGCAATGTGAAAATATGCTTCCTCCATTTATTTCTTCATAAACCAAAGAGATTCTTTATTTTAAATTGTTGACTGTGATTGAGCTAGCAGTTGAAGTAGAAAAAAAATTTCTGAAGAATAATCTTCTTGAAGGGTTCCGCGGCTTGAACGAGGCCGTATTTCCCGTTGAAGACTTTATTGTCTATTTGCTACAGCAGACGAGTCGGCTCCGCGTCGACCGATGAATTCCCTCCTGGTGGTTCCCGACTTGCTATTTATGTGGGAATTTTCCCACACTATCGGTTCCCCCCTCACCCTACCGGTAGGGGAAACCGGTACTTCCCCGCCTGCGGCTCCAACGGCCGGAAGGCTTAGTCAAACGCCACATTCTCATATAAGTAAATAGTGAACACACTACAAAGTAAAATGAGTAAATATGCAACATTGCACAACAAGAAGAGGAGCAGCAGTTTCTCAGACAGAAGTCTCATGTGTTGCCAAGGGTTTTTATCCTCTATAAAAATTAACGTTAATGAATAACTGTGATTAGTCATAAAGATCAATGGTAATGAAGACCATTTGGTTGTTACTGACCCATTATGTTCCAAACCGTTAGTCTTTTTCCTAATTAACTGTTTGCCAGTGTGCTTTTCATAGTATATATAATGCATTTTCTGGCCCACAAGACGCACTTTTTTCCTGCATAAATTTAATCTAAAATCAGTCTGCATCTTATAGGCAGAGAGTAAGCATTTTTTCTGACATCAGGAATAACTATACAATAGTCATTGTAAACAATGTTGTGCTTTGCTTCGTCGGTTTTATCTCCCAATCACCACAGAAGCCTTTCTAGTAATGTTGTTCTTTTGTTTCATTTTTCTGTAAATTGATGCTCTTTAATCCTTTTAGTGCGGTGGACCAATATATCGGCTTAAAAAAATTTTGTTCAACTTTATGACATTTAAATAAAAATATTTATATTTCAGTAAACGTAAAAAAATTTTATCANAAAATAGCTTTATATTGTTTTTTTTCCTAGTTGCTACATTTTATTAAAATACCCTCCGCATTTCTCGCCAGTACCCCAGGAAGAAGGATAGCACTAAGAGGGTTAATGAATATTGTTATTTTGTTTCACTTGTAAGCAGCTTTTTTCCCTGTGTGTATAATCTTTGCTTAATGTGAAATGTTTTGTAAAATATGCAATATTTATTGTCCATAATTAAGTCACATAGTAATGGGCAGAACTGATGAGCCCATGTGGAAATGCAGCTATGAACTGTATATTACAAAGAACAGTCATTCCGATGTGATTTTAAGGCTACAGGGGCACTCTCTTCAGTTCATCAGTTTAGTTTTCATCTCCTTGTCACCACCTATTCACCACTTTCTCATGGAACAATGGCAAGGGCCAAACACTAAAAGAAAGTTCACGTTTTTTCAATATCCAAGGCTCTTCTAATTATCTCAGCAAGTCTACTGTAATTTCGAAAATAATGAAGAAGATTGAAAAGAAAAATGTTTCGAAATAGTTTTAATAAACATATTAGTTATGAAATTGGGACCTCTTTTATTGCCTCTTTCTCTTGATGCATAATGTCCGTCTGTTAACTGAAGAAAAACTTGATGCTAATAATATATAAGGTAAATTTTACTAATATTGTAAAGTTATAGAATTAAGATAATACAACTTGATACTGAAAGATAAATCTCTGAAATACCCCACCATCATACATTAGATGCTTGACTGAACTAGTCCAAAATTCTTCTCACCATACTCTTCTGGTGAATAGCACTCTTAAGGCCTTATAAAACTCTGGGTACCATCATCCCTTTCAATATAAGTGGCTGCCATTCCCATGTGAAGCTATCTGTCCTTTGAGGGTTAATTTGTGCTTTGAATTTTTACTACATCGGCTTAATAAAAATCTACCCCTACCAAGTTTTGAAATTATTCCTATGAGGGAATACTTCATCAATTGAAACTGGCTACCTCTGGTTTTTGTTGAAATCCAAGATTTTAATGGTATAATGTTTGTTTACAGCAAAGTTCAGAAGGCACTATCACCTTCAAATTGGTTCCAGCTGATGGTAAAATGAATCTGAGAGAAAGCAAGGTCCGTGTGAGGGCTCATTTTGACTATGCTGCTATTGATGATCCATATATACCCTGTAAAGAAGCAGGACTGGATTTTAAGAAGGGTGATATATTACACATAGTCAGCCAAGATGATGCTTATTGGCAAGTATTATGTATCCTACATGCTTAATTTCTCTATCCATGTGATTTATATCTTTAATTAGTTAGAAGCAGTAACTCAACTTACAAGATTCTGACTTATGGCCAAAATTTTTTAATTTTTCCATTTGAACTACCATCAAATTACTACACAGATTTCATTTAAGCTACATGGTATTACTTTGTGATATATATATATAGGCCTTATGTTCCATTTCTTATATTCAAGTCTGAGTTATTTCAGGTAATTTCCTTGTTTGCATTTGGCCATCATTTTGTCACTTGGTCTTCTAGTTGTTGCTAGCTCTCAAGGAGTGAAACTATACATGTCTCGCAGTTTTAAAACAAGACTAGCTTAGGGTGATAGAGAATCAAAATTAAATGATACTGTATTTTTTTAGGCGTGTTCTCTCCTCTTGTTTAGTAGATACAACTCTTATTCTCTGGAATATAGTGTACATTTACATCTATGGAACAGCATCTCTCCTTCTCAGTTTGTTGTACTGCCCCAGTGGAAACTTTCCTCTTTTATTGCCAGGGAAATTGTTCAGTTACACTAATCCTTCCAAGAATTTGCCATCCTTGGAGGGGCTTAAAGGTTCAACATTAGTTCCAGCTAGTTCTGTGCTACCTTCTTAAGCCCTGTTTACACAGTGCATTACCTTGTACAAGTTAATGTACGAATGCATGAACCACCAAAAATGTACCGTGTAAACACTCCAAAATGTACAAATGCATGAACGGAAAAATGAACCTGTTCTAATTTGGTTCATGCATTTGTGCATTTTCCACTTGTTTCTGAGGCACCTGGTGGTAGAAAACGGAAAACGAATTGTCTTACGATTCCTACTCCTCTGAAACTCCTGTCTCAAGTTTTAAAGATGCCTATTCTCTTTAGCAGCAAAATATCCACTTAAAAATTGAATACTTGTCGGACCTGGAGTACATAAAGTAAGGACCTGGTCCATAAAGTTTTGTAGTACAAATACTTGTAAGTCCAAAGTCAGATTTTCATGATTATTTTAAATTAATTTAACTTGATCCACATCACAAACTTATGTGAATTAATATTAATTGACCATATAAATTTCTATCGTATCTTCAGCATTTTACGTATTTTTCATAAACATTACGAATATTGAGAATTTCTCATTGCAATCAAATAATTAACTTTCAATTTCACTAATCTCTCTGATTGTCTGAAGGACCTTCCATTAATTTTAGTTACATTTTCCTACATGGGGATCACATAACTGCATTTCCATTATCATTTCACACCAGAAATAGCAAACCACAATAAAGCTACAGAATGGTCGATCAACAATGCTAATGCAATATATAATTCCACTTCCTACCAATCCCAAAAGTGATTATTCCAAAGAAATTAGTACAGATCTACCAATTTATCATAACAGCAGATCCAACGCCCTTAATCACAATCACTCATCCAATTCACTCAGATTCAAGCACCCCAACTAATGTCATGACTAAGAATCCCAAAAAATCCTAAACATTTCTTTACTGCGTTTTCTTTGACAACCTGTTAATTCAACAATCACTCACAGAGCACTCACACGTTCACCTTTCATACAAAAATATTTAATAAGGTTATGCCCACACAAAAACAAAATACTAAAACCCAAGTACAAAATAATGGAAATGGAAATCCATCTCTTAAACGAATGTTTGATATAATTTTCATCAGGATTCTCCATTCAGTTACTATATACATCTCTCGGATGCAATTTTCTTTCAAAAGAATCGAGAGTATTGAAGTTTTATTAACTCATCAAATATAAAGTAAATTGCTGTAGGAGATTAAAATTGCATTTATAATTTGCTGTTTCGATTTCACATAATATAAAAACCGGTTATATCAAACTGTATGAACTTCTCTACTTGCTGCTTGGTCCAGGCCACTGTACGTGCAAATTTCGAAAACGTAAGAGAAAAGTCCGAGGAGCAAGGTTCAAAACAGGAGAAAGAGAGAGAGTTCCAAGAAAGGCGCAAGGGTCTTAACAGCAGAGCGGAGTGCAAACGAAGCAGAGCTCAAAATAAATTTATAAACCCCAATTCGTACGTAAACAAACAGAACCACGCAAGCAGGGTAGCTGAAAGTGACGTTTCCGCTTTCTACTGCATGATGTCCCCATGGAAAACTAATAAAGGAAAAACTTTATGCGGAATATGTGATAAATGAACTGCTTCCAAGTTGTCAATATCTGTTAAACATTTAAATGATGCACCCCAAGGAGAAACCAAGTCACCTTAACCCTTTCCCTTATTTAAATGATGCGCTTTTTTAAGGAAAAACGAAAACATTCTTATAATGCGCTTCCTAAAAAATGCATGAAAACTTGTACGAAAAAATGCACCATGTAAACACCCGTTCATGAATTTCATTCATGCAAACTTACATTTTTCGTACATTAAATGGTTCATGCATTCGTGCATTAACTCGTACAAGTTCTAGTTGATTGCAGGGGTCTTCAACGCCAACGTTTTCAGCTGGTTTTGAGGAAGTCAGTGGAAATTTCTTTAGTGTTCCTTCCTTTCATAATGACGAAAAAAATGGAAATCAATTATGGTCTGCACTTTTGTATTCAGCTCCTGAGAAAAAACAATTTACTTCAGGAAAATGTAATTTCAAAAGTATCCAACAAAATGCAGGCTATGGGTAGGAAGATATTCCTGAAATTTTGCTTCATGGTTGAAGAAACTGAAATATTTGTTGAGGAAGAAGTTGCCTTTGAATCAGATTCTTTCGAGCAGTTTTATAACTGTTCCTGGAGCAGATAATTGTTGTTTTTTCAGTGTTTTTATGACAATTATCACCCTAAAGACAGCAAAGTATTATCTATAGATTAATTATTCGTTATTCTAATTTTAGCTTTATTTTATTTTCACTGTCGAATTATTAGCGTTGTAGTATTTTGCTCATTGTTTCCTTAGGATAGTTAAGGAGTACAATAGCGATGAGTAATACACCGCCGACTCCTATACAAAGTCAACCACAGCCTTCACATGGTGTACTCTGATTTAACAAATGAGGCTATGACGAAGAAATATGTTTTTACAAACAAGTCATCTTGCCATGAAATTCTAATGAAAGAGATGTGATAACTTTCTAGAAAATAAATGATACTCAGCGGAAGAAAGAATGCGATAGGCTCATAAAAGATGAAACGTTTTAGGATAAAAAAAGGTAACTAGAGAAAGGAAAAAAAAAGTCCAATTGTTGGAATGGAACCAGCTACCACCACACATGCTGAGCTATTAAAAACGACTAGCCGAGACCCCTAACTAACTCAACCACTTGAACTGCTGATAAGTCAGGCGCTCACAATCACTAAGTAGTAATCAGAAGGGAGTTTTTAGGAGAAATTTTTAAGAGTCGTATCTCCTAAACGAGTGGAGAGAAGATGCCTAAGAAAAAATAGGGTATCATTTAATTTTGATTCTCTGTCACCCTAAGCTAATCTTGTTTAAAAATCACGAGACACATATAGTTTCACTCCTTGACTTTTCATCAGTTATTGTATTTACCATTTGGTGAGAGATTGTATTTTAATCTGTGTATGTATTCATATCTTAAAAAAAAACGAAGAAAAAATCAAAGATTTACTTTCCACAGAATTTATAACTGTGACCATGGTTTCGGTGCAAATTTAGTCAGGCACAGAGGCTTCGGTACAACAGCTTAAGTACTAACCAGAGAGGGGGGGAGGTGAAGGAGAGTTACAAAGTAAGGGGGCCAATTAGTTATTCATAATAGGTTGTTAAGCGGAGGGGGAGGGGGTAATGAATGGAAAAGGCTGGTAAACAATGTAGAAGGATTCTCGGTGAAAAGGAATTCATTGGCAAGGGAAAAGGAATGGTGGAGTATTTGAAAATTTTCTAGTATATCTATTTTGTAGGTATTACGGCAGGAGTGGATGATTACAGGTGAAAATTCGGACTGGTGATTTTTAAGTAAAAGGTGTTCAGCAAAATGAGATTTATGAGGGGCGTTATTAAGGAAAGCTCTATGGTGTTCGTTGCATCTGGTAAAAATATTCCTACTACTCTGGCCAATATAACTAATTTCACAGTCTTTACAAGGAATACTATAAATTCCAGGCTTAAACAGGGGGTCAATTTTATCTTTATTATTAAATTATGCCTAGCATACCACAGCAGCAAAACACTCAGGTCTCTGAGTACCCTGCATACCGCCAGTGGCATATGGCAGGGTTATATTAACTCTTCCCCTAATTACCCTATAAGCTTCTCTGATGCTCGGCAGAAAGAATGATCAGAAATAACTATCTCTTTTTGAGAATAATTCTTTGCATCACTTTGTCATTATCTCTCGGATATCCCGCTCTTTGTTTACTGGAACTAGAGTCTTCAGCTTTGTCTAATAGTTCTGAACCTATGAATATTTTGAAAAGATTCCATTGGTTTTGTAGCTGTTTGTTTTAAGATAAATTTTATTTGCATATCTTTAATTTGAAGTAATTTAAACTTTTACATTCTTAATATCCATATTTTTTCCATTTGAAATAAAATTTTATTTAATTTTGAAGATAATTGGAGTAATACCCATGTCTTCCAAGGAAAAATGTTACAACAATGGTTATAAATGAAAAAGGAAAGCCATCGATGTAGTATAAAAGTAAACAATTCTCAAACAGCATCTAGTAGGAGAAACATGTTTCTCCTGAAGCTGTTAATTTTGGTTAGTGCATGGGGAAAGCTAGTCTAAGGGAATCCTTTCCCTTTCACAGTTTTCCCTAAATAATTTTTTTTGGTCCCCTTGAAAAACTGAGGTCATTTTGCACACACGGGCTCAAACCAGGAATCAAACCCAAGTTTGCTCTCATCAAAGGCAAAAGCACTGCCCAATATCTGGGAGCCCTTATTTTCTCTAACTTTTCCTTCATCTTTTAACATAATTCATGCTTGTGAGTTTTCTATTAATAACCATGTATGTTAAGTGCTTTTATGATATTGAAATTGCTGACATCAATAAGTTAGTAATTTGTTAACAGTTGTGCTGTTTAATTTTAGGTGGCAGGCTAGACGAGAAGGTGACCGCAATATGAGAGCTGGTTTGATTCCAAGTCGTGCACTACAAGAAAGAAGAATCATTCATGAACGCACAACTAAGGACAAATCTGGAGAAGATGGTGAGATAAGGAGTATTTGTTATTTTGGTGTTGTTTTTCTAATAGTGTGGCATTGAAATTTTTAAGTATTCAATTGAATAATTGGAGGAGTGAAATGTTTAGGAGAAAAATCTAACATGTAACATTCTAACATAGACTTAAATTTACATATATTTCTTGATTGTTGAGAGAAATTTCTAGACCTGAAAATCTGGGAAAATGAAATGATTATTAAGATTGTGTTATTTGTCTTTAAATGTACATCATACTTGGTTAAGTTAGATTAATCCTATCCATAAAAATTTATCCTTATCAGCTTAATAAAGGTATGCCTCTTTTTTCAATTGCAGTGTGCTTTCGCGAAGAAGGTAATTTATAGAATGTCATCTTAAAGTGTAACATAAGAATGATGTAAAGTTGTTGATGTAACCATGGAGAAGTTAGAGGGAAGCATAATTATCTTTCTAATAATACCCAATACATTTGTTTTATAGCAAAACATCTATTTTCTGGTTCCAGATTAGAAATTAGAATTTTGCACCAGTTTGGTGCCAGGAGAATGACTCCGAGCATCACTGAAGCCTATTAAATCATCCCTTAGGCTGGTCATTTCATAAAATATGTGTTTTGTGTGCTCAGCGCATGTTTAATGTTCATTTTCATTGTCTTTTGATACTGCATGATTTTTCTATAGTAGTATTTTCGTTTGAACTGATCAGTTCTCTGAGAAATTTTAAAGTTATTAGCTGTGTGCAGTTTTATTTGAATTATTTCTTTTGATGTTAAATGTTAGTGCTGAGTGTGCAAACCATCTAAGTTTTCTCAATTTTTAGTTTTTTTCTTCTGGTAGATACCATTTTTAGTAAAGGCCTTTTTGTTCTAAGGAATCTGATTTTTCTTCAGATCTCTGATTTTTCAAAATTTTTCATGTTATCCTCTGGTTTTAGAATTTCCAACCTGTTTTAAGAAGCAATTGTGCTTAAAAATGGTTGCTAATGAAAGTCAGCCTTTTTGCTTTGAGTGTATAGTATAGTGTGTGGATTCTTTTTGAAAATGCTTTGTTGTGAAAAAATGCAAATATTTGTGCTGTTTTATGTATTCATGTTTGAGTGTAAGGGATGCCACAGGAATGATATTGTTTGGTTTTATATTCTTGCTTAATTTTGCTGTTTGAAGTAATTCTACAGTATTCTCTTATTTACCCCCTCAGATTCAAAACTCTTTTGTTTCTGATTGCATGTATGTGAACATTGTCCTGTTACTGATTCATTTGTTATTATATTTTTTATGAGAAAGCATATCTTAAAATGAGACTAATATTTACCAACATTAACTATTCTCTGAAACAACTAAGAAATGGATTTGAGACCAAATATGTAGATTTCAAGTGCTTTCCATGACTAATGTTTGCTCAAAAAATCATTGTATCTAATAATGAAGACATTCAGACTAACAGATGACCGAAGTATTTTTATATCACTGTTCAACAGTATAATTCATACTCGTAGCAATCTGAGTAAAAATCTCATAATTATTATTATGTAGCTATGGATGCCAATTGTAGCAATGTTGGAATGTTTTATTATTTGTACATTTTCATTATTTTCATGTTTTTGAAGGTTCACAGTCTCAAAAAAAATTCAAAACAGTAATTAGTTTGATTGAATGTGAAAGCTTTCAAAATAATTTTTAAGTTACTTATTTTTTTTAATGTTGAAAATTTTATATACTTATCTTCTAACAAATTGTTGCTGAAAATCCTAAATAAGATTCTTCTTTTCAAGATTGAATCATTTAATTATGGGCAGAATATGCCATGTTGCTTAACCTCAGAGAAATGTATTTTCTTTGGCTTGGAAGATATTTTAAAATGTAAAGGTTATCTGTCAGTACGAATATTTCAGTTGTCTTCATTCTCATACTGATGTTCATTCTTTCTCTCTTTTTCCACCTAATGACCACTTTCCAACCATACCACATAGTGGAGTCAAAATTAAGCAAGAGTAGCGAACAGCCTGTTTGGTCCCTTGCACTACACCTGCTTCCCACTAACTTCCCCGTAGGTTTGTGCTCTCTTTCAGCCCTTCCAGGGTGCCAGTCCCCAAAGTCCCCTCGCTGTGCCTCCAAACCTAAAACTAAAAAGATTATGTACGACACAGCCGAGAATGACGACTTTGACCGGGAGGAGATTGCCACCTATGAAGAAGTAGCCAGACTCTACCCGAGGCCAGGTCTCCACCGGCCAATTGCCCTTGTGGGTCCTCCTGGAGTTGGTCGCAATGAACTAAAGCGTCGTTTACTTGCTCTGGATCCAGAAAAATATAAAACCACCATCCCCTGTAAGTTCATCCATTTCACTTATAATGATTGTACATCATTAAATTCAGTTGCAGTACAAATTACAAATATGATGTGTAACTTGTAAAGTACAACCCGAGGGAATGTTCACTGCTAGAGCCATTATTTTTTGTTCATTTTATTATTACAATACTAAATATGTTTTTAAAATACATTACTTTTTGCAGACCATTATAACCCAGGTGAAGCACATTAACAAAATTTTATCCCACCCAAAAGGAGATTTATGAATATACATTTGGACAAAGCTTTGTTTACTTGGTTTTTAAGGTGTTATTTACTATTACTACTTGGACTCTCGTTAGCTAGTTTTAAGTAATTAATAATTAAGATTTATTTAAAACATTATTTTGTTTTTTTCTTGTCCTAATCTTATTTTAGTTTTTGTGATGAAAAAAATATAATGTTTTACTTTTCAAGAGTCTAATTTCAGTTACAAAAAGTCACCCATAGTATTATTACTTCCTCATTAAGCTGTTTTCCTGTGATATCTTATGAGGAATCCAAGAAAGTAAACATATTCATGACCAACTGTCTGTAGTTCTTATTTTTATGAATAGTTCATCTTAGTTTTAGAAACTGAAAGAAATTCTCCTTTTACTCATCATATGGTACTCATCTTCACTGTATAAGATGATAATATCATGTTATATGTAATTTGTGAAGTGTCCATCTGTATGCACCCCACTCTATCTCACAAGGAGCAGTTGTCAGACTGATGTTCAGAATCATGATGGGGGCAACTTAATATGGAAGTAGACAGAGTGAATGTAAAAATATGCCCCATACGCCCGGGTTTGAGAGAAAATTGACAAGAAGGAAATGTACGCTGCTGATTATCCGTTACTTTTGCCGAACGGCCACAACATATACTGGCGTAGTGGTAGCGTCATGTGATTTGGGGCACATGGTTCGATTCCGCTTGGTGATGGATTTTTTTATAGTTTTTTTACTCTTCTCTTTTCGTAATATACAATATAATAAGAATAGCAATTACTGTGATAGGTTATTTTTTCGTTCTTTATATTTTTCACTGGGTGGAAAGCCGTGAATACGTTCGTAAAATATTTCACCAACTTAACCTCACCTCGCAATTGGTACTTCTACGATATCTTTCTTGCAGAATAAATCACATGATAATGATAACATGATAGTAAAAAGAAAAAGTCAGGAAAGTAATGGATATTCAGCAGCGTACATTTCCTTCTTGTCAATTTTCTCTTGAACCCGGGAGTATGGGAGAGAAGCCCGTCACACTTTTTACATTCACTCTGTCGACTTCCATATTAAGTTGGCCCCATCACGATTCTGAACATCAGTCTGACAACTGCTCCTTGTCAGATATGGCTAGATGTAGGGATATGAAATAAACTGCATTATGTTTCTGCCAATTTGTATCACCAAAACTACTCAATTAGAGATTGTGAGAATTTTGATGAAATTAACTGGAATGGTATCTGGTATCAGGCTATGGTATACCTGGTATCAGGCTTGACTAATGCTATTGATACATTAATGTTCGGAATTAGAATAATTGATTTAAAAGTATACTTCCTCTAATCATAGCTGCTCGTCACAACTTTGACTGAATTAATGTAATAAACAATATTTATAGATAAATGAAGTTCAGTTAATATCGTTTCTTTTTTGTTCAAGTGTCTGTAGCAAATAAGTTTTGTTGATACCAACATAAATGCTTTTGAATGATGATAAGAATGAATACAGATTGGTATAAGAGCATTACTTGCAATGCATCATTTAATTTTCCCTAAGCACTGGTATGTTGAGAACATTTTCAATAACATTTTTTTAATTCAGTGGTACATTAGATCTCTTTGTTTTGTCGTCAATTTTGCAGTTGACCAATATGAATGACTGAATGAGAACATTAACATATTCTTAATTTTGGTATTTCCTCTATTTGTGATATTGATCAGAAAATAATCAAATGCCAGTGAATCGTGTTCATCTCATATCTTACTGAAAAGGTAAAGCAGTTTTATGTTTCATAATTTGCAAAAATATTTATAGCATAATTCTTAGAACTGTTAATTTCATTTTACTTACCACGTGGGACGTAAAATGTGAGTCAAGTTCATAATTTTAAATCAAAACTACTTCTGAATGTTTTAGTGGATAAAATGCATAATTCCCAGATATTAAAATTTATGTACATTGATATTGTTTAAAATATTTAATGGTTTTTATTACCTAAAATATTGTTGTCCAGAAGTTTAAGTTGTTTGTACATCAGGGATATCCAATCAATATTTCAAATATTAACTCATTCATTTACCTTGAGTGTCAAACATAGCATATTTAATCCACACAATCCACTTCTCCATATGGATTTCTTGTATTTCCGCATGGTTATTTAAGTCTTGTGATTACTATGTACACCACTAAGTATACCACTAGAGGACTACGTACAAGCAAATAGACTAACAAGATATTCAATGCATGAAGTAAATTAAAGACGAAAAAGTAAACTAATTGATTTTTTTTTAAATTTCCAAAGAGTAACATATTTTTTCAATGGATGTTGATTTACCACCAAAATTGAAATTCATTAAGATGAATATGCAAAAATTGGAGGGTTGGTTTAATTTCTCTGGCAGACCACATTATGGACAGTGGGTCAGTTGTTGCACAACCCTAGTGTTGAAAGTGGTTGATGTTTGTATGAAAAATACCATAATCAGATAGAAAATTGACAAACCTGAAATTGAAAATTCAGGATAAAGGTAGGAAAAGATGAGATTAAATTCCTTGTTTAATTATTTGAAATATTTCTAAACAGAGATGATGAATCATTTTGTTTGTATGAAGATACTTTTATTTAAATGTTAAATAATCGCATGCATGTAAGTTTTTGCAGTCATTAAATATACCATAAGTGCAAATATTTGCACGGGTTCAGCTAGTCTAGTATAAATTTTCAAAGGAAATGAAGTTATTATATAAAACATATTCTTTATATCCCATTCCCGCTATTGATCCTAGGCAAAGCTTGGCCCCTGCCTCTCTTCATACCTAAAAGCTTAAGTTGCTTAATAAATTCATAGATAGCTTGAAGAAACTGCTGATGTTGTGTGTCCTCCTCCTAACATAGGCTGATAAAATACTGCAACAAAAATCCAATGAATAAATGCTAGTCATATATGCTTTATTTCTGTAATGGCACTTAACTAGTGTAATGTACTGATCTGCAAAACTCCCTGCCACAAGCCAAAAGATGGCTTACAGCATATATATGTAGATGAAATGAAAAACGATTTCTTCAGTGTGAAAGTTTGTGCATTATTTCTGGTATCTATTCATCAAGATATTTTGATTATAATACGCATTAATGTTGCAGATACTTCAAGACTGATGAGACCTGGAGAGATCAATGGGAAAGAATATTATTTTGTAACTCGAGAGAAAATGGAGGAAGATGTGGAAGCTGGAAAGTTTATCGAATTTGGGGAATACAAGGGAAATTTATATGGTACATCTGCTGAAAGTGTTGAATCTCTAATTAATGCTGGTTATGTTTGCATACTTAACCCACATTATCAGGTAAGTTGTAGAGAGTCCAACATTATTGTGATAAAATAATTATTTAAAGTCACTATGCTTTTTAGGAATTTTGTATCTTAATTTTTGTTTTACTTTCAGGCCTTAAAAATGCTACGTATTCCTCAGATCAAGCCTTATATTATTTTCATCAAGCCACCACAATTTGATGTCCTGAAAGAAACTCGCCATGGAGCTTTTGCTAGATCAACTTTTGATGAGAATAACTCTCGAGGATTCACAGTAAGTTTTGTTTTTCTTTTTCAGCTGTCAAATTTTCTTGCCTACATATTGCATATATTTAGAGGAGAGAGATGCATTTATTTATCTCTAGCCAAAATTTCCATATTTCTCTAAAAGTTGACAGTTATTCACTATTTGGTATGTGTGCCAAGGGTTGCCCACCCCTTTACAATGAGTATCTACATTCAGTGACCTTTCCTTGTCAAAGAATGTCAATGATGTAAAATTCCAGTAAATGTAGTCCTAGAAATTGTTTTTCCATTCTCTGTGTGGAATTACTAACTTGTTTACTGCTTACAGGATGAAGAATTTCATGAAATAATTCACAGTGGTGACAGGATAGAATTTCTCTATGGACATTGGTTTGATGAGACAATAGTGAATGCAGATTTATCAACAGCTTTTGAGCAGCTGGTAAGGGCAGTTGCTAAAGTAGAAACTGAACCTCTGTGGGTTCCTGCCTCATGGGTCCAGTGAAAGAAGAATTTAAGCCAGCAATATCCCTTATACCCTGAAAAGGAGTTTAACTCTAACAAATATGAGGCTAGTCTTGCCATTATTTCATGACAAGACAGTTTGTCAGTTGTCTTTGTAAACATGTTGCCAACAGACAACTGACTCAGTAATTTTTTACTCATTAGCCGTTATTCTTATGAAGAAAGCATTGAAGGCTACTCTCCCTACCAGGAAGCCTAGAATTATTGTCTCAGTTACAAATTGTTTGGCATATTTGGGTTGAAAATTTATGTATTTCAACTTTGTCTGGATTCTATTGCTACATGTTCAAAATAATTAAGCTCTTTTAAATCCAGTGGTGGAAATAAAATCGGTGGATTTCTTTACATATAATTTAAAGTAATGATTTTTTATATTGTTGCAGAACATGGTTATTTGATAGCAATCATATAAATATTTCTATTAGGAAAACCAAAAGTAATTGAGCTCTCTGAGCAAACACTCAATCCAATTCTTTGTGCTCTTATCTGTTTAGAAAAGTAAATTTCTTCTTTCCCTTACCTATATTGAATTTTCTTTCATGTCTTAACAAAATCTCCTTGTTCAATTTCTATCATTTTACCCCTAACTAAATTTATCATTAGAAAACAGGTAAAAATTTCAAGATGACTTATCTCAGTTTTGTAACTATTTGATTGTTTACTGTTTAATAACTTGGAAACAAAAATTTCCTTGTAATTGATTTAATAATGTTTAGTGAATAATTTTTCCTTCACTGCTTTAAGTTTCAACATTAACCATAGTTTCTCTTGAGGTCCGTGAGCTTTGGTAATTATCATTTTTGTCTTTAATTACTCACCTTTGTTGCAATTCCTTAAAGTAGGAAAAGCAGATGTGGACAGTTGTTCACTACTTGCTAGTGGAATACAGTGTTGTTAGTTCAAGCAGTGACTGAGGTGCTATCGATAGACTTCCCGAATTTTCCCAGTGAAGCCTTCCTGACGTGATGAGGAGTGTGACCTATTTAATTTAGGTATTAAGGGGTAAACTGCTTATGGAGAGCTTTAGCAAAAAGTGCAAACATGTGAGTGCTGCTAGCACATTTGTGACAGATCTGCTGTTGGAACGTCTCTGGTTGTAATGACAATGATATTATTGAAACTAAACTAACCATATGAATACTAAAAATATGACCTGTCCTGTTTCATGGTTCTGACAAATGCCTTGTTGTTTTATATGAAAGATCTTACCAAAGATTCATATGATGAAGCTTGTGTCAAATACTTGTTTATTTGGTACCAATGTGAGACTGAAATTGATGCAGTTGCTCTCTAAGTTTCCTTCAATCTTGAAGTATCCTTTCAATGGCTGAAATTTTCTGAAAACCTCTTGCTTCGTGGCTCTTGAAATCTGAGTAATTTTTAATATTGTACATATAGTGATAAACAATATTACAATTAGTGTTTGTTAATTGTTCAAATTCGTTAAAATTGTAAATGGGTTTCCTGCAGTATCTGCACTGTAATCAAGTTACTTGTGTCTCAAGGTTTCTTATCAAAAATTTGTAAACAGTAATTGTGTTGTTTCCACTTTGAATGAAAAATTCATGATGTACCATTTGTAGCCCAGCTGAGGTGCCAGTAATGTTATCTTGTTATATCTTTATTTATTTATATGTATATAATACACATACTTAATACCTATTGAACTCATGAGCTTAATATATAAACATATATATTTTCTTTATTTATACCTTGTCAGTTGTTAATTGGAATATTTAGCTGAAATACTAATAACGTGCTTTGAAACTACCTGATCAAGCTGCCAGTTATTGGTATGAAAGATGTTCTCTTATGAGGTTTATAAATGAGGTCTTACCAGCCAAGAATATTGCACTAGCTTGTTTTTCAGACTGTTATGAATGTATTTGGTTATATGTCTGATCATATTTCATGTGCTCCCTTTCAGAATCTCATCCTAAAGACAAACAGACTGAAATGAAAGGTTGAGCTTAACTGCTACAGTCTTCCTATGTTTTCAATCTACCTCTAGTGTTTAATTTAAACCTTATTTGTTATGTTGCAGTATCTTCTGCATAAGTATTGCATTTTTCCCCTCAAAGATCTATCATAACTTGATTTTGCTACCAATGATTTTTGCTTCATTCTGCATACCCCATGATAATGTATTTTTACTAGTTATCTTTATTTAGCAGATTGAAGTTTATTATGCTTTATGTGGAAACAAATCCTACTTGTTTGTTTGATAATTACTTTGTTGTATTATTATATTTTTGCATTTGTATAACATGCAAAAATGTTTTGTATTATTTATTTGTAATTAAAGGACTCCCAAACCTTTATTTTTAAGAGTAAAATAATTTTGTTTCCCCAAGATGAATACCTTCTTTACTCTTTTTAGTAAGACTTCAAGATACTGCAGTTGTAGTATTGCTAAAAGTGCTTCGACTACTATGGTCATTTCACACATAAGGGTCCCCATTGGGAGAGTTTCTACCAAAGACATACACGCAGCCCACTTGGTTAACCAAGAGGTTGTGGCCAAGTTAACTTATACAAAAATACATATAAATGCTCTTCTTATATTATCCAAATTTTTAACTTTTCAATATTTTCATTAGATTCAAACAAATGAAAAATGCTGATATACAGTAAAACCTGCTTAAGATAGTTTTCAGAAGATGGAGAAAAAACCACCTCGCAAGTGGGATAGCATTTTTAGAGGGATATGACAACTTTGTTCTTGTACCATGGAGAAGAATATATAAGGGTCTTTTTGACCCTTTAATTTTTCAATAATAGCTATAAACCTTAAAACAAAGAGGTTTGTTTTATTTTCCTCAGTTGAAGCATGGATTTCTAAATTCTGAAATCCAATAACTCGTAATATTATAGAAAAATGATAGCCTTTTCAAAGTGATTATTAATAGTTCAAAGATTATTAGTAGTATTCAAATTAGTTATTATTTGCCAGTTATTTTTGTTCACTTTTTACTCCATAATCAAACAGTTTTGCTATGAGTGAGTTATGAAATGTGTAACAGTAGTGGAAAGAGGCCATCTCAGGGCTACTTTCAGCAGTACACAAAACACTGCCCTGCCACTTTTTTAGTCAATATGTTTACAACTTATGTTTGTGATAGAAGAAAACACCTCCAAGTAACTTTTAATTAATATCCTCCACTGTGAGGAAACTGACAACAAAGACCTTTCACTAGCAGTGCTAATACTGGCTTTGTCAGAGAGATGGAGATTAAATTACTTCTTAATATTTTTATTTTCTTCTTGCTCTATTAGTTATCACAAACAAGCAAATCAAAATTAACTTTGCTGGAGACATGGCAAAGCAGCAGAGGAAGGACGTATGTAATAGAGATAATGTAAAATATATTTGGTTTATCAAATGAGCTAGATGATTAGTCGAAGCAGGTTGGGGTGCATCTGGAGGTGGGAAAAATCTTCCTTATAAGTGGTAAATAGAGCATCTTAAGCAGTATTTTTATCATGTGTTTTACATTAAATGGACCAGGTGAAAAGGTCTTATTAACCAGGATAGCATCTTGAGTGTCTTAGTTTGGTTTGACCAAATTTAATAATGCTTACACCCAGTCTACAAAGCATGTTATCAACTTAGCAGTGGGAATGACAAGCTAAGTCAGAAACAAGTTTTATTCAGTTGAGCTGATTATCAGATACTAGGTTAAAATGCTATTTACAAGTGAAAGAATCATATGAGGATGACATGACATAAGGCAAATTTTATCATATGTGGTTTTATGCCAATAATAAATGTAGCCTGAAACATATTTTAGATGATAATCCTGGATTCTGTATAAATGTTATAGGAACAAAGTTCAAATGTTATGGGTTCAAATTAATTAGGACAATAAGTAACTTTTAGCAATAATTCTTTTGATAAGATTAAAATAAAAATATGGAAATCAATGAGGGAGAAACATGAACTTTAAAGTGAAGATAATCAGGTGTGAAATGGAAGTAAGACAAGGATGAAAAAATATTTCAAATATGTCAAATTTTTCTTAACCTGTTCACTGCAGGTCCATAATTTTGGTTCTTCACAATAGGTGGCATGTTTTTGCTACGAGGGTTGCATACCAATACCAAAAGCTTATTTATATATGTCGGGTCCATGTAGAATGGCATGGTTAGTAAGATTGCTATCCATGAGCCCATGTACACAAAAATCAACATGCTAAGATAATTAACATGGCATTATCCAATCATCATATCTTCAAAAAAAAAAGCCTATAATACATCTTTCCATTGCTGATCTTTCAATTTCCCCATACGTTCTTATACCCTTTAAACTTTGTAGGTCATATGGGAACTTCTTCCTTTCCCTTTCTTACCAATAATATAATAATGATAATTATGCTCCCAAGACACGATAACTCATTTACTTGGCTTACTCTTGCATTATTTAACATTAAATTGAACTGGGGCTCATTCTTATCTTTAGAAACTACCATAGCCTTTGTTTCTGATTAATTTCTAGTTTCAATTTTTCCATGCTTATGGACAAAATTTCAAGCATTCTACTCAATTCTTGGTGATTCTGCTAAGATGACAATATCATCTGCAAACTTAATGCAATGTACCCTTCTTCCATTCACCTTTTGTCTTCTCCTTCATAGTCACTATTGTTTCTTCAATATAGAGGTTGAACAGATAAGGTGAAAGTGGACATCCATGCCTTACAATCACTTAGTATTATTACAGTACTTGGCATATGAATTTTCTATCCTTGAGTCTATTGCAGCTCTTCTCATATTTTCAAACATAATACTCCAATCTACCATATCAAATGCTTTTTCTGTCAATGAAATAGGTATACTTTCCTGTTCATTTCCAGCCTTCTGTATTTGCTCTTTGCATGATTCTTTCATGCAAAGAGCCAGGATTGGTTTTCTTGTTCCTTTTCACCAAATTGATCTTCTTCAACTCAAGCCTCAACTTTCTTTTTGATTCTATTCTTTATTACATATAAAAGTATCTAAGAAGCAAATATCGGAATTAATATTGTTCCATACATTTTACATTCAGAGGTTTTTCCTGCCTTTGGTAACATAGCAGTTTTACTTTTCCTAAAATCTTCAGGTTTATTTATATTTATTTTAATAAGTCTATTATCATTTTAAAAAGTCTATCTTTCATCCTATTTCCAAGGGTTTATAATAATTCTGCAGGAACATCATCCACTCACGTTGCCTTTCCAGCACTTAGCTTTGTAAGTGCATACTCAAATTCCCTCTTCATAATGGGTAAACCAATATCTGTTCTTGCTATACTTATAATTTCAATATTGTTTCCAGTGCTATCTTCTCCATGGTATAAATCTTCTATACATTCTTTACAGTAATCACATATTTCCTCATCATCTATCAATAACCTTTCATCTTTATTTTTTATCACCATTGATCTTATTCATGGCTAACACTGCACAGTTTTTACTTTCTTATATGCTAGAACTTGTCTGCCCTTCTTTATAAGTTCCTCTAGTTCTTTCACCCATTCTTTTAGCCGTAAGCCCTTTCCTTCCCTGCATTTATCTGTAATTTTATTCTTCACTTTACTATATTCTTCAATATCCTTCTTTGCTCTCAGTTTATTTCTCTTTTCAATTCATTTCAAAATTTCTTCATCCATGGTTTTCTGGTTTTGAGTTTTTTCTTGCCTAACACTTAGTCTGCCAATTCTGTTATCCCTTTTTTCATTTCATTACACTCCACCTTTTCCTCCCATTTCTCAGCTATTTCATTCAACTCTTTTTCTAGCCTCTTAATTTCTTCGTCCTTTAAATTTTATAATGGGCACTTTCGTTTTTCAATTCTTTTAATATTTATCTTAAATTTTATATTGCACCTTACTATGACTTTGTGATCACTACCCACATCAATACCTGGGTGACTGTGACTGGAGTTATTTTTCCATCAACATCTAGTATTACAATTTTTAAAAGTGGTTCAACAGCTGAGGTCATTTTACTCATACGAACTGCGACCAGGAGTCAAACCTGGAAGATCTTTCTCCAAAGGCAAATGCACTATAGTTGAGCCGCTATGTTATGATCTGTGCTCCACCCAGTGAATGCTAGTAGCGTGAGAAGTGCAGATGCCAAATTTCACCTTTTTGAGTCTGTTAATCAAAATCTCCATAGAAATAGGTACGCTTTGTTTAAAATATGAATATGAATAAATGTGAAAATGAGTAACAATTTCCAGATATTGGATGAAATGTACAGCGGAGCTTATATTAAAACTCAGGTTGCTCATTTTTTTGATATTCAGAAACCAACGCTCTCTGCAAGAGTAAAGAATTGAGAAAAATTACAAGGAGCCACTTCATCAGGGAGCATTGGACATGAAGCAAAGTGATTATGCAAGGCTCGTCATCAAGATGTTGAAGGAGAATTAGTTAAGTGGTTTAGGCATATGTGGTCAGTGAATATACCGTTAAGTGGACCTATTCTTCAAGAAATTCAATCGCTGCTAACCTTGAGATTGATGAAATGCTCCTCTATTAGTTAGTTGCAATGTTTCCAAAAACGTCACTGGATTTCCTCTTAAGGGTAATTAAGTGTATGAACCAGATGCAAATGAATTCTGATTTTCAATTGTCTCCAGAAGTACGACCCACGGAACATTTTCAACATGCATGAGATGAGGTATAAACTCTTGCCTAACTCTTTAAGTGTGCCCATAGCAAGCAGAGATAAACAGTTATTATCACTTGCTATTCAGATGGGAGTGAAAAGCTTCAAGTGTGTGCGATAGGAAAATCCAAGAATCCATGCTGTTCTAGAAGCTGCCCTGAGATAACCACAAAAAGGCATGGATTAACGGAATTGCATTCCGGAAGTGGCTCTTGAAATTTAATCACCCTATGAAAGTATAGAATTGGCAGGTGCTGCTTACGATGGATACTTGTGCAACACATAAATTAAGTGAATTGCAGCTCAGCAATATGAATGTGAAAAATGCTTCTTCCCGGCAAACAAAAACAAGCCATCTTCAGTCACTACATCAGGGTATTATTGCCCTCCTCAAAAAATGACATATCCATTTGGTGTAACAACTTGGTTCACTTGGTGAAAATAACAGTTCTATGAGTCTTACAATTAGATGGGGTCAGACCAATTTCAGCTGCTTGGGAATCTGTTCCTGGGAAGCATATTAACCCTTTCGAGACTTCTGTCGCACATAGGCGACGGTGAATTTCCTTCTCCAAAACACTGTTGTCGCCATAGGGCGACAGAGATTTTCCTATGCAAAACACCTACTGTCGCCTATTGGCAACGCAGGTATATATCGTGTTTGGGTGCAGATGAAGAGGATTAAGTTATAATATTCTTTCCTTTCTGACCCTTAAGAAGGGAATTTCAGACCTTTTTCTTTACACCACAGTGAGGAAACCCGGCCGTCGGGGTAATTCATTACCCCTTTTCCAGCATGGCGCCGCGGCAAACTAAATATTATTGCAGTCGTTTTGCTAAATATTTATTTATAGCTTTAATTGTAAATATTACCTTGGAAATTAAAATATTGTAGTTTTCTGTCAATGTACAACTTTTAAACGAAATTCTACTGTCATTATTAAGGAATTTAGTATACTACCATATAAGGATAATATTTTAATCATTCTCAAATGAATGCAACTAATACTTCTCATCCTTCTTTTTCATCCGGGCTTTGAACCGGCATTGGAGAAGTTAAAAATCGTTTCTAGTCAATATCTCCAATATCAAATCCTCAAATAATGACTTGTTTTTCGACATGGTTAAAAAAAAACCGCGACTCCCAGGTTCGATGCCGAATCTACGTGAGAACACTCAGCGATTGGAAGGAAAACTGTAGTGCTGCTTGGACAAAACCACAGACTAAAGTGAGAGCAAAATTCTCGAATAGTATAAAGAGGAAATAGCAAAGGAAAGGGTAGAAAACAACTAGTGTGCATGTTCTAGGAAAAAGAATTGCTTCGCAACCTTTGAAGAGCAATACAAAGAATCGCAACCTGAATGGCAGGTGGGGAACTTTCCACTTTCTAAGAAATGAGGAAGTATTTAGAATAGGAAAACCCTGGAAACAGATAAGTATCCGTTTCTTGAATGCATCTGAATTTGCACAGTGGGGAGGAAGAAATAAGACAAAAATTCCAGTATGTGCACCGCAAAGTTGGATATCGGCGACCCCCTCCAAGGACGGGAATCCCAGTTGTGTTCTCTGGCTGTTATTCGGTTTTCCCGATTTACCTAGCATGACAGGTTTCACGGGAAAGTTCATAGACCACACTGCATTCCGATGCTTCCCTTTATCTTTGGAATTTTCAAAGAGACCTTCCTATCGTTCATGGGGTATAGTAACCGACTTTGATGTTTTCCGGAAGGGGGTTTTCCAACCTGTATGAAATTTTTTCAAGGTATGGTATACTCCTCCATGAGATCTTTGGATTTTCCATAGATGTAAGTCCCGGAGATAATTTTAATATAAGTCGGTTTTTTCAGTTCCCTCTTCCAAATATTGTCTATCATACTAATTCGATAATTATTCTATAACGTGATTTTTTTATTATATTGACTTCTTTTACATAATTCTTGTAAACAGTATTCAGTTAATTCCTCGAAGAGCGCATTCTAGGCCTTCTAATGGAGTAAGCCTTTTCTACACGTATCCATCGATAGAATAAATGATTTAAAAACAATACTGTGTCTTGCATCTGCTTGAGTAAGCTAATAAATTACAAAGATGTAATGTATTAGAAAACTCAGAGGGAATCCAAGATATATCATTACCATTTAGGCGGAATAGTATATACCTTACTATTAAAGGTAGAATTTCGTTTAAAAGTTGTACATAATCAGCAAGACACGAGATTTTTATATTCGAGGTAATTTTTTCAATTACTACTATAAATAAATATTTGGAAAAATGACTGCATTATTATCAGTGTGCCGCGACCCCATGCTGTGAAAACGGAGGTTAATTACCGAGGGACAGTATTTCGCAATTGCGGTTGCCAAGGAAAGGGCACAGAGCCCCGCTAAGAAGGACCCAAAAGGGTTCAAGTTTATACCTGGCATCCAGAGAGAAGAAAACTTGCCCCGTATCCTGGAGAAGTTTTTCCTCCGAATGCCTTCGTAGCCTAAGAACGATTTTAGGAGAATATAGCCGTCTCGAAAGGGTTAAAAGTTGATTTGAGTGAGCCTCTTCGACACTTCTATCCTATTCACAAAGGTGAAACTGATACATCCAAGGAATGGGAGCTGTTGGAAACATACTGTAAAATATTACTATTTCTTTTATATACTTTAATTTCTATATTTTATGCAAAACGTCTTACTAATATTCATGCATATGAACTTGGTTTACATCCTCTAAGCAGAACCAGTTTCAAAAATAATATTGAGATTTAAGAGAAATTACTCCTTTATTAAAATTTGGTTAATTATCGCTGAAATAGAAAGGTTTTTAATGCAAAGTAGTAATAAAATGTTTATTTGTAAAACATTTAACATATTTATTACACAATTCTTGACATCACAATATCCCTTTAAAATATAACTATAATCCTTAACCTTGAATTTCTCAAGATAAATACAAAAACAAAATTTTGGTCCATTTCTTAACCAATCTATCTACTCTTTTCTTTGGTCTAACCAGTAATATTTACAACTTTTGACAAATCTTACAACAATACAGCCATCAGTATCATAGAAATTACATAAATAGAAATTAACATTCAATATTTTCAGGAATCGACATTAGAACTTAACAGTTAAGAGCTTTCCTTTTGGTTTTGATCATCCTGAGGATGAAAAAACTGGTCTGTTTTGAAGATATCATGAGCCTCATAAACTGGTGATTTCACTTTCTTTGCAGAAGAAGTCATGTCACTTTTCATCTGTAGGAAAATCAAACAGCATTAAATCATTTGATAATGTAATCATAATATAAAGAGAATAACTAAAATGCATTCTTTGGATCTATTGACTGAGAAAATAAAATAAATAGAAATAAGTTCCAAATGTAACATGCTAAGTATAACATTAGAAAAAAAAGAAGAATAAGGCAAAAGACTTGGATTTTAAGCCATAGTACAACATTTAAACAGAAGTAAAGGAACAGTCACAGTGGATATCGTATGAGGATAAGCTATGATGAAAGAATTTTAGGCAAGTCAGACTGGAAATAAATTTGGATGTTTAGGTTGAGTTCTACTTTGTATTTAAAAGTTGATTTAGAAGAATAAAAATTTGTCTTATACCACTAACTGCTGAGCCCCAGCTGGTTCACCAGCCAACAACAATACGGTATCCATTTTAATCTAGGTTGGTAAATAGATTACAAAATATTGTTTATACAAGAGGTATCCCAAAAGTAAGTACCCCAGGGTTAAACCAAGACTGTTACAAAATCTATACTTATAATAAATCTGTAAGGGATCTGTTTCTGTACATTAAATAAAATTTCAAAAAATGGTAGATATGGCAATTAGAAGTGATGCTGAGTCCAAAACACCCATTAAAAAAATTATGTCTGTTATCGTATTCATGCAAAAACTATCCAACCGATTTTTATGAAATTTGACAAGGTGATAATGTATGTCCTGAACTGACAGATAGGCTAATTTTTATCCCGATATCTTACATCTTTTGATGGTTTAATGGACAATTATGTTTGTTATGACATCATAGGTGAAGTTGAAAGACAGAGGGGTGGGGAAAGAAGGGGAGGTTTATCCCATAAGAGTCGATGCATTCTCATAAAATAATCAAGTAAACTTCATATTAATCTTTGTTTTGTTCCTATTAATTTTTCTTTTTTGGCTCTATTTCTATAGCAAAATACAAAAGAATCATCAAATGAACAGGAGACAATTTTCATAAAAAAGAAATTTTATACAATCATATTTTTATTGTTGATTAAGTATTTTGGCTCCAGATTATAAAAACTTTGATTTGAAAATTTTTGTTCTTGATAATCTGTCCGACTGAGCTAAGTTAAGATGAGAGATGTTACTTTCACTTTTGTACAAACATGACTACTTATTTAATCCTAACTCTATATTCCGGTTGAGAATCAACGGGCACGTCAGCTAGTGGTGCAATATTAGAATAAAGCACCTTTGGCAAGATTCAAAGGGGCCTTCAAAAATTACTTTACTTTGAAAAATTGAGCAATGAATACTGATTATGAATTTACAGTTTTCTGTTTAAAAAACAGTTTTTTGATAGATGTGTTTACAGTTGACTATGACAGACAGTTCTGCCTCAGCTAGTTTACCAGTCAACAGTAGTACAGGGCATTTCAAGACTAAGGGGTAGAAAGATTAAATTATTTTCATTATTTTACTAGCTCCCAGATGGCCAAATGAATACTTCGCTTGCCTCAGGTGAAAGTTGAGCGTGTAACTGTTGAAGGGTGCAGCATGGGTAAAATTGGGAAGTTAATTGATTTGTAAGGTAAAAGGTTCATTGCTATTCTATGTCTGATTTCTTGTGGAGATCATTATATTTTGGATAAAATTTTACATAAGTATTGCCACACATATGCAAGCAAAACAATACATTCAACAACAACCAAACTAGATGAAAATTAATTTAGTCTCTAAGAATATTTTCTTTATTGGTTGATAATTTTTAGTTAGGGAAATATTGACATAATAAATACTTGATCAAGCATTCTGCATAAGTTTTGTTAATATGATGAAAAGGGAACAGTAATATCTCTTGTCCTTCTCATAAAAGATTTTTCAGCTTAAATATAAAATTCAAGACAATGGCAACTCAAAATTCTGTTAAAATTTATATAAATAATTCCTATTTAGCAATTAAAAGGCAAAGCATACACATCCATAAAGCGTATAAAACCATCGAAAGTTTTTAAACAAAAGTACATGGACTTCCTCCAGATGGATTTACAGCAAATATTTCTGTATGTTGAATTTTACATAAAAGAACCTATATTGAAACCTAAATAAGAATGCTCCAGTGAGTCCTCAATAGAAACTAGAGTTTTTCCTTTTTTTAATATAAGAAGTCTGTCCCTCATCTCTGGATCAGAGCCTACTTACAAAAAGAAGAGGTTTTAAAATGTTCTTCAGAGTTCCTTCAGTTCCAGCCTCTGCTTCTGCAGCATCCAAATGAGACTCGACCACATCTAGATCATGCTTCACTCTTGCTACAAACACTTCCAAACTGTCAATTTTTTCAAACAAACTTAGAAGACCTTTGTTAGCAGCATCTATTTCTGGTATGGTTTTACCAATGCATTTCCCTCCATCTTCTTGCACCTTAAAAAAAGTGAACATACATACACATCTATTATCATCCAATAACAGCCCATAAATAAAAGTTGAAACACAGGTATAGCACAAAGGTTATTTTCATGACAATAAAGACACATAAAATTACATTTTTAACATATGTTACAAAGAGTTTCAAAGAAACAATTAAAGAACTGAAAGGACCAAATCTGTTAAGAAATAGACTAAACCATTAGGGTCTTAATTCTTAGAAACAGTGGTTATTAAAACACCCTCACTGATTTAATAAAAAAAGAAAAGAATTCCCAGTGACAGATTCATTCAATGATTATTGAAAAGAAAGAAGATAATTGTTTTTAGAAGAATGTACATGAAACTTAACTGTCAAAGCAAGTCCTATGTTGTAAATCTACCCACAGGAAACAGTGAAGGAAGTAATAGTAAGCTATGTAACAGTCAAAATTAAGAGGTTAATAAATGCTTTACTCACATGTGAACAAATATCAATGGGATTATTTCTAACATTTACCTTGATACTGATTGTGAGTATGAATAAAGTTTTCCATAAATTATAACAAGAAAAATTAAATATTATTGACTTCCTATGATGTTAAAATGTTGAAGAAACTTTACTTTCAAATAATTTCAAGAAGTTTGAATCAGCAAATTATTGCATATAATACATCTTAAGGTAAATAAAATAATGCTTACAAATTTTAAACGATTCACTCACAGTTTTGAAACTTAAAACTAAAAGTTGAGCCTTCCCAGTATATAACATTTAAGGGTAAATATTTATGCACCAAATTTAACTTGACTTAGTAAGTAATTTAAATACCATATTTATGATGGTTAATGGCAAAATTGTTATACATACACAATTTAGTAATAATGAGAACTTAGCTTTAATAGAAAATTATCTTTCAGGCAAAAATTCACCTGATTGGAATTCTGAATTCTTCAGAGATGGAAACTTTTAATTGGAAAAGCATGAGAGTTTTGAGAGTTAATCAACAAGACATTCAAGATAAAGAAAGGGAGCTAACCATAGACAAGTGATAGGAAAAGATTGTGTCAGGGACAGTGCCCAAATAGTTACTGGAAGAGTCAGTCTATTGAAAGTTAGAATTGGAATAAGGCTCAACATCAACTATGAATGTATGTGGTGTGATAAAAAAAGTGGAATTTTTTAATTACCTGGGCTGCATTATTCCAATTGTCAAAATTTTTTTCTCTGAATATTGGCACACATGTCCCTAACGTACGTTGTTAAGGGTAGCCATTTTGGAAGTTGTTAAGGGTAGCCATTTTGGAAAATCTATTGTTGTCAGTCAATAAGGTTACATGTGTTTAACTGTGATTTTTGACTTGGAAAAATGGAACAAAGAATTTACATTAGAAGTGGAATAAAGTGCTTCACCACATTGGAAATATTAAATGTTGCTTTTGGCTGATGTTCAATGAATAAAACAAGCATTTACATGTGGTACAAACGTTTTCAAGAGGGTCATGAAGACACCGTATATCATGAGCTCCTGGAAGTCCCAGCACATCGACAACCGATGATAACATTAAAACGTTGATTATGGATGATCGCCAGATCACTATCAGAGAGGTTGCTGTTGAGGTTGGCATATCATTTGGCTCATGCCAAGCAATTTTTACAGATGTTTAGCAAGACAGCAAAATTTGTCCCAAAATTGTTGAATTTTGACCAAAAGCAGAACATTGCTCAAGAGTTGCTGAATGAAGTTAATGACCATCCAAAACTTATTAAACGGGTCATAACTGGTGTACAGATATAATGTTGAAATTAATGCCCAGTCATCCAATGGAAACTTCCTGAAGAACCAAGACTGAAAAAAGCACATCAAGTTTGATTGAATGTAAAGATTCTGCTCGCGGTTTTCTTTGATTTCAATGGCATAGTGCATCATGGAAGTTTAATTGAACAAAATGGTAATTGTACAGCAGAAATTAAAAGTAGAATTGCGTAAGGAAAAATGGAATTTAATAAAGAAATTGCTAACAGCAAAGAAAATCAATGTTGCTACTAGGAAAAGATTCACGAAATGCGTCATATGGGGCATTGTACTGAATGGAGCCAAAACATGGACCTTGAAGAAGAGAGAAGAAAAGTATGTAGAAAGCTTTGAAACATGGCTCTGGCAAAGATTGAAAAAGATTAGTTGGAAAGATAAAATTAGAAATGAAGAGGTACTAAGGAGAATTGGGGAAGAAAGAAATATTCGAAAAGAAATTAAAAAAAGAAAGGCAAATTGAATAGGTCACATTTTAAGGAAGAACGGAATACAGGAAGTGATAATGAAGAGAGGAAGAGGAAGAATGGAATGCTGTCAAACATCAAAGAGGGAAGGAAGTATGTCGAGATGAAGAAAGATGCCCAAAATAGAATGCTGTATAGGCAACAGTTTGATTGAAACCTGTCTAAGGACAGAACGACAAAGAAGAAGAAGAAAGTGCATCATGGGTTCTTGCCACCAAGTTGTACTGTCAATAATGAATATTACCAGGAAGTTCTACGCCGTTTGTGTGAAGCAATCGGAAGAAAACAATCAGACCTGTGGCATATTGCACCACGGTAATGCACGTCATCGCACCTCACTCCTTGTTCGTGAATTTTTTGCAAAAACCAACACCATTATGATGCCTCAACCACTGTATTCACCGATCACAGCCCCCTGTGATTTCTTGTTATTCCTAAAACTGAAAAAAACCTTGAAAGGACAATTCTGTCTTGATTTCCTCAGTGTTGCCAAAATGCCTTGAAAGGACAACGTTTTGGCAACACTGAGGAGATCAAGACAGAATTGCTGAAGGAGCTAAATGTAACTTTTTTGATTGTCAACAATATACTAAGCTTTCAAAATAGCTTCCCTCAACAATGTACATTAGGGACATGTGTAGGAATAAACAGAAACATTTTGACAACTGGAATTATACAGCCCAGGAAATTTTAAAATTCTGCAATTTTTGATCAACCCTCATATACTCCCAGAAGAAGTAACAGAGGCCATCAACAAGATAAAGAATGGAAAGGCAGGAGGAGCAGATAGAGTTTTGGCAGAATATCTGAAACTTGGCATTACAGAGATTGCTCCCCTTTTCGCAAAATTATTCACTAATTCCCTAAGTTAAGGGAGAATTCCAAAGGACTGAAATCATGCAAGGATCATCCTTTTGCACATGAAAGGATGCAAGGAAGATTTGAAGAATAACTGCCCTATCATCCTCCTTCCTGTTATTTACAAAACGATCATGAGAGTAATAACTGCACGTCTGAAGACATCCCTGGCAGCTGTTCAGCCTAGAGAACAAGCTGGATTCCGCAAGGGATTCAGGACTATGGACCATGTCTACACACTGCAAGAAATTATCAACAGAATGAACGAATATGAGATGCCACTAGTAGTCTGCTTCATAGACTATGCACAGGCCTTTGACTCGGTATGTACCAACAAAACACTAGAGAAACAAGGAATAGATGCCAAGTACATCCAACTCTTATGAAGCATCTATAAGGATGCCACAGCCTCTGTAATGCTGCATGAAGAAAGAGAGGAATTCCAGATTGAGAAGGGAGTGAGACGAGGCGACTGCCTTTCACCAATTCTTTTTACAGTCGTTTTGGAAAAAGTTTTTAAAACCTTAGACTGGGAGGATTGAGAGTACATACATCAGTCATCTGCATTTAGCAGATCGTATAGTATGCACTCTTAACAACCAAACGGTGAAGAACTAGCATCAAGACTCCAAGAACTGAGCATGACAGGGCGGGAAATAGAACTCAGGATAAACTTATTGAAAATTAAGCTAATGTATAATTCTTATGCAGCACAAGTACCAGTTGAACTACAAGAAATACCCCTTTACAGGGGAGAAAAACAGGATTAATGAAGTGAATCGAAGAATGAAACTAGGCTGGAGTGCAAAATAGTGTAGTCTGGCAAAATATCCTTGGAGTTCAAAATTTAGGTATAAAATCATAGTAGCTAATGTAGCAATTTTGTTGCTCAATCTAGCAACTTCCTTACTTAAGAGACCTTTTCCTGTTTTAGTGACTTCTTGTACTCTATGGAGCATATAATATCTATTCTGCTATGTCAATACCCCTTTACCTAATTTTAACATATTTGACTCACTTTAAATTAGTAACATTATTCTAAGTTGATAGAAGACGTAATATTTATACAAAGATTTTGTGTAATTTGAAATGATTCTCCCAGTGATGGTCAAGTGATAGCCCAAAAATGAAAAAATCCTCCACAGTCTTTAGCATCTATGTAATTCTGTCACAGGTGTGCATTCCTCTAAACCTGCATTCCAGTACTGTGGAAATTTCTTAAAGGTGGGAAAGATGAAACCAATGAATACTTGTAATAATGATCTCTGGCAATAATCGTAAGTGATGTGAAAAGTATTTCCAGTATTTTGAGAATACACATTATCGAAAATACGTATTTAAAATACATGTATTTTCAACACAGCCAAACTCGGGAAGTATTTGTATGGTTTGTTGATTTTGAGAAGGCTTTTTCTGGATTTCAATGACCAAACTTGGAGGGGTTACAAGAACTCCAGTAAATGAACTAAATAATAGGGCAACAGAGTTTGGTATGAAAATGAACTTAAGAAAAACTTATATAAATGAGGTTTAACAAGGAAAATAATGCTGAGTTAATGGCACACGTTGATAGGGAGAGACTGGAACAGATGAACAGGGTGTCCAGCAAATCTCAAGATTTTTTTCCCCTGAGTTTTCCAGGTTTTCCTAAACAATTTCAAGGGCTTCATTGAGTTTTGCTCGAGATACATTTTGATTGAATTTGCTATTGAACGCGCACATTAGACGAAAAAAATTATCATGGCTACCTTGAGTTGTATGACAGGTAAAAAGTGGTAAGTAACAAGTAAACTTCAAGTTATATTTCAAAGAAAAATATACAAAACTGGTCATATGACAATGAAATTGACATTCATGGAATAAATCTATGGAGATGGAAATTAAAATGCTCCGCTAAATACAGAGAACAAAATTTGCAAATAGAATTTTAATGAAGGTGACAAAATTCAGAATATTAGAAGCAACATACCAATAAAATATGTCAATGGTATAATTCTTTCAATAATTTCACTTCCACTTCAAGGCTGGCATTGCCATGGAAAAGAATGCAGATAAGCTTGACAAATCTCTTCAAAATGCCAAATCCACTTTTATCTCCGATTATGTTAATCCAGAACTGGTCAAGACGATCATTATCCCTATCAAACACTTTCAGCATGTTTTGCACCGACCTGATCTCCAAAAGATTTTTGAACTCTTTTTCAATGGCATCTGCCTCATAGCCACCGATGCGGTTCAATTCAGTGAGATGAGTCAATGCTAAGCCTAAACGTCTCTTGGCAACTTTGCTGTCAATTGTCACTTCTGGATCCAAACATATGTTTGGATACAGAATAACATGATGTAGTTTTGACAGAGACGTGTCCATTCAGAGAAAGTATTGTGAAAATCGTGGAATATGTATCCTGATTAATTAATTTGGAACCAGGAATATGTCGTACTTAATAGATTGTAATCTGACCTTTAATATTTACAATTTCATGTTCTCAGAAATTTCCAATTGTTTAGAATCTGTTCCAAAAGGGTAGACATTGATTTCATATCTGTAACTACGTTAATATTACTGGTATCCAAGTTTTTAAACTTGGATACCTGAAACTTGGATGCTTGTAAGCTACCTTACCACTTTTTACTTTACTACACTTTACGGCAGCCAATATCCTTTAGTAAAGGATATTGGCTGCCGTACAATTTCCAGGGTTTTTAGAAAAATTAAAAATTCCCTGATTATTCCAAGAGTTTTCCAGAACAATAAATATCCCTGATTTTTCCAGGTCACCGGACACCCTGATGAAATAATTTCCTACTTGGGTAGTTTTTCTTGGGACGTAAGGTGCATAGATGAGGTTAGAAGAAGCATAGCAGAAGTCTCGGAAGCCTTCATGAGGCTACTGATGACGAAAGACCTTGATATGGGAATCAGGAAAATATTAATAAGGTAACTGCTCAGTAACTGAACGTAAAATGCAAGGAGAAAGACAGAGGGGGAAACAATGGCAGAAGATGATATTAGACATACAATCCGGAATAAATCGTCAAGACAAAAGAAAAGGCATTAAGTAATATCAGGGCCCATGAACCTGTAAGAAGGTAGACTCAGGATGAATTCGTCAATAATATGACACTACAGGCCTATACTCACCATTTCGACTAGAGTTTCAAATTCCTCGAGCCTGGTCAGCATATCTTCTATAGTTTCTTCTAAAGGTCCAAGCTGGGAAAAAATAAACATATGTGTAAAACATATCAGATTAACGCGACTGGTTTAAATACCATACCCAAAATAGTTACGTTTGATCATCACGCAATAATGAATTCTTTCTGATAAATACTGAAGTACTTACCTCAACTGTAATGTTTTGTTTGATGTATTCGGAATAGTCCCCTGCTAACTCGTTAATCATCTTCTCATTAAAATGAACTTCCCTGATGATGATGAGAATAAAATAATCTGATCTCCAGATAATTCGCGGCAACTCGTGAAATTCAAGCACTAAGTTCTAAAGAGTCAACATCGTTTCAAATACGTTTTGATTGCAAAGCACTGCTAAGTTAGTGTTTTGGTTGGTTAGGTTTTTTCATTGAGACAGAACTTAAAACACATTGAATGAGAGAACTTCGAGTAATATACTCCTAATTAAAATGTTACAACCAAAATAATGCGACGTTTGGTCAGGAGAGTCGGAAATCAAGAAAAAGGCTCGAACGTCTCGATGGTCTCGATGGACTCGGTCTCGACGGATTTCGGACGAAACGATAGTCGATAACGTCGATAACATCGACAGCATTCAGTCGATAATTTCTATCGTTTCATTCGCTCAAGGAGGTGGGGAAAGAGTGGGGATGCGACTTATGTGTTCGAAAGTTATAAGGTGTTTTTCGTAGAAAGGTTGGATGTTATTAATTAAAACTTTTTAGAATTACCGACATTTTAATTCGAAAAACTCTCGACTACTTAGTTATTAGCAAACATCAGAGTAATTTTCAAGAACTGTGGAAGCGGCTGTTTCTCACCGGTTTTAAAAGTATGTAGATCGGCGACAAACCATTCATAATGGGAACAGAAATGCAAGTTATGAACATAGTCAATGACATTTTGGTAAGTTAATTGGAAATTTATTTATAAAATTAATTTTATATTCTAAATGTACATCTGTAGATAGAGAATTACTATCATTCATTGACAAAATTATAGAAATTATCTGAATACTTCATTTATGTTTTACCTTTTTTATTCGTTGGTATTGTAAGAATTTTGGATTTTTTATCGGCGTGCAGCGTACATAATTATCAAACGATTATGAACTATTTACATGCTACTCATATTATGGTGTTATTTCTTTTATTTGAAAATACAGAAGGTGGAAGGCATTGAAGAAGCGTTCAGCTGCTTCCTAGTTCATAGACCTGAGCATGAGGCGGAAAATCTTGCTCATTTTCAAAAAGAACTTAAATCAGCCTTTGAATGTTTGCCACCAGAGCAGCAAGAGGCAGGAGTACGACAGTATTTGACTTTAGCGTCCACAATGACTAACCAGAGTAGATTGCAGCTGCTCTTTTCTCTTCTGGAGACTCTAGTCAGTAATTGTGTCCTACCAGCAAGGTAAACATGTTTTAAAAATAATCCGTCATGTTCTATTTTACCTGAAATAATAAAACATTCATTGGTTGGACCAAAGGAATCTTTTCCGTAATGTTAGTTCCCATTGTATTATTAAGTAAGAAGAGTTAAATGTAATTAATAGAGCAATTCTATGTACATGAAGGGTTCAGTGTCATCATTTTTATGACTAAACTGTCGAATATCTAAAAATATATATTCCACTGAGCTTCTTGCTCCGTGTAGCTCTAATCAAGCTTATTTAAAAGGTCGTGTATGATGGAAGTATAAAAACGCTTTTATTTTGCATTTAAAAGCAAGAAATTTAGGATTTTTTTTGGTCTTGGAATTCTCATTTTCTGCACTGTGCTATTATGTTAACGATTAACCATTCTTTGTTATAGCTAGAGCTATTATCACTTATCTGTGTTAATAACATGGGAGAAAAGTGAATCATCATATACTAGACAAGAGTGTACCACAAAAATTAATCACTTGTACAAATACACTATTGTACACCTTTGCTGCTGTAAATTAATTTGTACGATGGCATTCAACCAAGTATCATTTAATCGGTTTAATGTTGTTGTTTGTTACTCACTTATGCATTGCATGATATGCAATATTTCATTGTCTCATTATTTATTACTTTTTTATGTTGTAGGATGGTTTGTGAGTCAATTTTGGCCTGTGAAAAGTTGCAATATCAAAATGAAGACTTCTGGGTGGAATGTTTTCACTTAATTAAAAAAATAATTGGTGGAGTAGATTATAAAGGAGTTAGAGCAATAATGAAGGTATGATTGTATCGCACCACATGACATGCAATATTTCTACAAATTCTCTGTTTATAAACAATTTTAACTTTTAAATCCCTTGGTAGGGATGCTGTGAAAAAGCTCAAGGAATTCCGGCCAGGTTGAATGCATCTATTCTACCTCAGTTAAAAGCACTTGAAAATGTCATTGAGTACATATTTGATAGAAATGCTTGTCTTTTGCCTGGTTATTTCATCGTGAACGAAATACAGAAAGCATATCCTGACAACAAAAATTGGCCTCATTGGGTAATTAAAAAATATAGTTTTTCTTTAATAAGTTTAGAATTGTTTTATCATGTATCTTCTGTTAAATAATTGTTTTCCATTTCTTTTAAACTGCTAATTTTATATAATCTTTTTCCGTATTTCTTTCTACAGAAGTTGGCCAATTTATTGTCTAGTTTTGTTGAGAGCTTCCGTGCCACAGCTCAGATGGTGAGCATAATTGGACATTCAAAGATGTTACCTGTGGTGGAACATTCAGGTTATGCAGATCATCTTATTAACCCATGGAGGCTAGATCCTGCCACGCTCAAATTTTCACTCAAAGGAAATCTGCCATATGACCAAAATCTTATGCAACCACAGACAGGACTTCTGAGATATGTTTTGGAGCAACCATATTCAAGAGATATGGTCTGTTCCATGTTGGGACTTCAGAAACAAGTGCGTTGAATTCTAATTTAATTTTAGTGACATGATAATCTCAAATGCTCATCTGAGTAAATTCTTCATACTGAGAAGGCAGAAAAAAATCCTGAATATTTTCATTGCCTTAAGTTACTTTAAAGTAATTATGCCATACTACAGAGTGCAAGATATTCCTTCATTGCTCCTTTCTTTACAGACAGTAATGGTTCGCATTAAATTGCATATTTGTCAGTTAGTATTAAGATCGTCCGATATTTAGTTCTATAGCTATGGTCACGCAATCAGGTTTTAAAATACAGATTCTCCTCAGCCAGATTTATATGCAAAGAAGAACCCATGAATCACTTACCCAAGGAAACGTTATTTACATCGTTATTTACATCTTTTCAAGATATATAAGTAGATTTTGTTTTTCAATCCATCACTGATCATCTATTTCCCTTTGTTGTCCAACTTCATTATTCTGCATCTTAAACCAGTTATTAGCGTCTAAAGATAAGTATTTTATGAGTCAATAAAATTCAATTCTAAACACTGCCTCTCCAAAGATATTCTACTGCAGCCCATACTCTTTATTTTGAACTGTGTCAAAGATAAATTTTAAATGCAAAAAAAACGATTTTTTAATATATATTCATCACTCATGTAAATAGTTAAAATTAATTTTTATCCCCAAGATGGATGTACAAAAAGTCAGGTACACTTTTTCAGGAGGAGTATAGAAATTGTAACAGAACACACAGTAGCCATTATCACTATTATGGCTACATGTGTGTTCTGAATTGGTTTGAAACCTCATTAAATTCTTTTGATATTGTATGTTACTTATTCAGTCTCTTAAAATCTCTTGTGTTCATGCTTACTTGGTTTTTCTTTTCATTTGCAGCATAAACAGCGCTGTTTGGCTTTAGAAGAACAGCTTGTAGAACTTGTTGTTGTAGCCATGGAGAGATCTGAAGGCGAAGCAGACACTGGCGAGGAAGTTAGCCATAGTCATTGGCTGTGGCTGCATCTCTCCAGTCAACTTATTTACTTTGTTCTCTTTCAGTTTGCTAGCTTCCCCAATATTGTCATGGCTCTACATGATAAGGTCAGAATTGCTCAAACTTTTTAATTCATAGAATTTAAGTGAGGGATTTAAAGAATTTAAAATGAGTGTAATACCATCAAACTTGTATGTGATGAGGCAGAAAAATTATGAGCCTAGCAGTGACTTAATGACACTGTTATCTTTATCTTCACAGCACAGTTAGACTTGGGGCTTAGACAGATTTTGATCAAATCATAAAATTTAATTCTATCTAAAGCTCTGCTTGTCTATTATTTCAACTTTCATAGAGTTGCAGTGCATGGGGAGAGCATCCATAGTAAAGATAGCCAAGTACTTTGGTGGGTCTCTTTACTGGATTTATAAGAATGGGAAGACAAACCTCATCCCAATAGAGGAAGATTGAGCTAATGAAACTGCTAATTAATAGAAACATCAGCTTGAACTTAGTGCCATTGTGATAAATTTTGTCAACATTTGGTTCAATTGGCTTGACTGATAATAACATTCCATTTGGTCTAGAAAATTTAAATATTATTTCTAGAACACAAAAAGTATAAATAGTTTTTAGAGGCTTATTATATCAGATAAAGTCACATAAATCTTGTAGGTATTTATCCTCTAAAAATCTTATAGAGATCACCTAAAAGTTGAAAAATCTTCATACTCTCAACTATTTGAAGTCTGCTTTAATTAAAAGTCAGCACTATGATGTTTTCAAAGCATTGTAAAATTTTCCTTAACTTTTGAGAAAGTATTTTGTTTATGTGTGTGAAGATCACTATCTTTTTTGTAAAGCAAGTAAGTTGAGAAATAGATGCCAGGACTATTTGTCTCAAAAATTAAATTTTTTCCACAAAAAAAAACACGGAATTAAGGAAAGTTAAGCCATGGTGCATCCCCTGCCATATACCTCAAAATGACAGCTTGCAAGGTACAGTCACTTGTAAAAGTCTGAGGGCAAGTTCTGTTGCTGCTCTAGCAGCCAAACAGTGAACTTAAATTATCTGTTGGTACTACGTGATTTGCAGGTAATAAGGAAAACAGTGGTGGGGATATATGTTTTGGAACTTCAGGCAAGTAAGGGAAAGAGAGAATCACTGTGGAATTTCAGGAAACAGGATTTGAGGAAGGCGAATGAGAACAATACTTCTGGTCTTTCTTTCTGCTGAGCATTAGAGAAGCAAACAGAATGGATTAGGTTAGGTCTTAGATGTTGGTATACCCCCTAAGCGTTGGAGCTGTCCATACATATGACCCAAAAATCTGTGAAGAATTCCTGCAGAAATTACCTTGCTTAAGGAAAGAGAATATTACAGATGGATCAACCAACTTCTGTTACCTCCTCAGTTCTAGAAAAGTCGTCTAACAATACGACTAAAAGTTGCTTGCATGCTGCAAGCTTATTAGTGATAAATTACCACAATTCCCCAAAATCGTTTTCCATTAGGACTTAAAGCAATCTATCTGTTGAGCCAAAAGTATCTGAAGCAGATTTTTATGTATATCTGAAAACAGTAACAATATTTTCTTAAACTTCATGATTGCTATGCAAATCACAAATAGTGGACTTCTACTGAATAAAGGTTTTAATTATGTATCCTGCTTTCAGGAGAGAGAAATGAAGAGAAAAGTTGCATAAAAAAACTGCATAGACCAGTAAGTGACGGTGAGTTTATGTGCTTTAAAGCAAATTATGTAAAGTTATTAGACTGGTAAGGCCAGATAGTGGTCCATCACATGCTTTTTTTCATATTCTTGGAGGATATGATAGAGGAAAGTATGAAGGGAAAGAAAAGAGACAAACAGATAGTGTGTGAAGCTTGTAGGTGGTTTGCTTCAGTTTGCCAAGGTTTCTTAGGTGTTAAATTAAGTTGTTGAATAACATTAATTAAGGCTGCTAGAGGTAGATTGAATATAAACAAAGAAAAAACTAAATATGAAGATAGAAGGAGAAATATTTAATTAACACTGGTTAGAGAGGGTGTTAAACTAGAAGAGAGGTTCTAGTATCTGACAGTATGAAGTATAATAATAGGAGTTGTGAAATGGAAATTAAAGAATGGGAATGGTTGAGATGGCATTCAGTAGAATGTACATATCATTGAAAAGAAAGATGGACATAGGAATAAGAAAAAGTTCAGTGATTCAGTTTACTGTGTTTTTATATGGATTGGAGGAGTAGATGATTAGGAAAACTGACGGAGAGTAGAGAAGTTTGGGATGTGATAGAATGGTTAAGAAAGATTAAAGGAATACACAGGAAAGAGAAAGTAAGAAATTAGTAGATTTTTAAGCATTTGGAAGGGTAGGGTTGTTGATAGAAATGTAATCATATCATATCAGAATAACCAAAAAGCATCATAGGAATAAGGTTGGACTAGGGGTATGAGAAAATATTGAAACTGCAGTAAAAGAAGCAGTGGAAGGAAGTTAAAGAGCATAAGAAGTGCAAAACTTCTCAGCCAATAAAAAGGGAAATGTAAAATTGACAAGCAAGATGGTGGAATGGAGATAGAGGCTGTAACAATGCCTGTCTATAAGCAGAATCTATAATCTATTGATGCCTAGAAAATCCATTGATAATGGATAATTATAAACAACTAAATATTGCTCTACGTTCTTGGTTTGACTTCATCACTTCATCGAGATTTCTCTCTTCTCTGTAGTGAATTTAATCATGAAATTAAAGTTTTCTGTAGGTTAGGGGATATTTAATCATTAGTATCACGTCCCAGACAAGTTATCGAACATGTATTTGGGATTACTGCATTGTTGATATTTCACATTCAGGAAAAACTCTCATTGAATGATTTCAAAATGCTTTCCATTTTCTTAGTACTGCATTATTTTCCAATATTTAGGAAAATCCCACTGATATGCACATGAAAATATGCTCTTTGATGGGGAAGATGAAAATAAAAAATAAAATCATGGAAATGGCACATCAAAGAGGAAACTGTATGAAAGAATAATCAATGAACTAAGAAATGTTTCATTGTCATCTTAATTTGATCGAATGCAAAGAATATGAGTCTAGAGATTATTTCCGTTCCAAAGAAATGGTCACCCAGATATAATTACCTTTGGATTGACAATCATATGAATGCAAAAAAGTTTGATAAACATTTCTCAACAACAACTGAATAGACTTCCCTTTTCAGTGACAAAACGAGTCATAGGGTCAAAGGACTCTGATTTGAAGGAGTACATTTGGGAGGAACAGATGACCCAGCATCTAGCCTTCATTTTATTCCTCTCTGTAGCATATTTCACTATTAACATATCAATATTTATCTTCATTTTCTCTGCTAAGGTACTTAGCTCACCCACCGTTTAAATAATAGCAGAGTGACACTTATTTTGAATGTAGCATTTCTACCATCCATTTCTCACAAACATTCCTTTGCATCCTAGGTCAAAGTCTAGAAAATGATCCTCTTCCTAGCACCAAACGGCAGTGGCCGCTTCTGTCATATCTGTTGAATCTTGCACAGAATAAGTTAATTGAAGATGGTTTCATTATAAAATTATGTGAATGTCACTGGAATGTAAAACCAATATCAAACTGGCTGTGATAAGAAAAGCCAACCATGAATCTTCAAAATGGGTATTACTGGTTTTGATTCACAAATATTGTGCTCTCAGCCAATATATGTATATAATATATGCCGATATAATGTCTCATCAGAAATTATGTATTTGAAGTTATAATGACTGGATTCTGAAGATGGATTGAGCTCTATTTTTTTTGAGATTACACCTCCAGTTAAGGAAGAGGTCATCTGCGCAGGATACTCAGTCACGGAAGCTGCAAGGCAGTTAAAATACATTGTTTAGATGAATCTACTGTAGCAATTACGGGAATAAAACTCTTTAAAAGTAAACAATGAATGGGTCAGCCTAGATGCAGGCCAGAGCATCAAGACATGTCTGTGCGGTAATACTCGTATGTAGCTGAGAATTCTCTTGCAAGGGATTAGTTTCCGTGCAGTGAGAGGTTTTAGTTGCATCCACTAGATCTATAGGAGAAGGGTGGTTGAGGCTGGTCTGTGCCACCATATACTTTGCTGTAAACTACGGGTGAAAAGCAGCATATAATATGTTGTTATCTATCATTTTTGGAAAAATATGAACCAGGCCTTCTTTAGGTTTCCTTATCACATCTAATCGAAAAGTCACTAATGAGTGATAAGGAAGGTTAGATAAAGATATGGCGACATTGAGGGACAAGGTTTGCATCAATAATAATATTTTTATTTTATTTAATTTTTATCAAATTTTATAATTTACTACACTTATATTATTTAACTTTAACGGAATATTATTCCATTAAATTTTAGGTGAATATTTATCTTGAATGCAGCTTAACAAGCGAAAATATCAGCATTAACACTCACATTCATATCCTAACATAGTCAATGGTTGAAGTCTCTTGCCGGGTTGCTCTTCTAGCTGAAACAGAAAAGCTTTTTCTTTTGAGGATCTATCTCAATCAAAGACTAGAGTAACCTTCAAACCATTCCAATGGTGTGAGGTGCTGTCTCTATTTGATTCTGGTTTCCTGAAATTCCACAGTGATTCTTTCTTTCCCCTCACTTGCCTAAAGCTCCATAACATATACCCCCACCACTATTTTCCTTCTTACCTGCAAATCACATAATACCAACAGAAATTTTAAGTGAACTGTTTGGCCTCTAGAGTAGCAACAGAACATTCCCAGACTTTTGCAAGTGACTGTACATAAGTAGATGTAAAGGCATGCTAGTCTCCATTTTTTTCGAATGGGAGATATTTTATCCAAAAGAAACCCATTGTGGAAGTGGAAGAAACAGTTAAAGAAGCTCAAATTCATGAACAAAGCCTGCCAATGAGCGTTAATCATGACTGATTATTTTTTACTTTCTTATGATTTGCATTGTTTATGCAACTTTTATAGAATAAATAAAAATGCATATTGGTCTAATATGGACATATCTAAGTTAAGACTGCATACTTTAAAGATTTTCTAGATTGCCAAATTAGTAATGCGTTGACTTCTTCAAATGTGGTTTTGGGTTCAATTCCCAGTGGGGGCTTACATGCAAAATGATCCAAGCTGTCAAAGCACTTTCAATATCACTACAGTGGTACCTCGACTTACCAACAGCTCAACATATAAACTTAATTTTGATGTATGAATGGTGGTGCTTTTGTAATTCTGAGTAACGTAGTATATATGTGCAAGTGCATGTAGATGACCTCGCAATAAACCTCTTCCTGGGCAACTTGTTGTCTAATTTGATAGAATTTTCTACAATTTACACAATTTGACAAAATTTATGTGTATTGCCTTAGACTTTCCCTATTATAATAGAAAACAAAAAAGAGATAATGTGATTCCCATGAGATTTTCTTTGATAAAGATGAAAAAGCTACAGAGATAGCTCTTAAGGAGAGGGAGGTCTACCTCAAACTTGCTACTTGCCCCAGGCTTATCTTGTGTTTATTTTATATGCAAAATTTAAGCCAATTATTCTACGGAAATTCTGTGGAAATTTAGGCAGGAAAGATTCCTAGAATGATCACAATTTCTCAGTGTTTACAATCTGATTTGAATTCCTGTATGCAGCCTTAAGTTTCTCTGCTTTCTTTGTTTGTCCTTGGTATTTTCAGAAGAAGAAATTCTGTTAGTGTGATAGAGAAGTTGACCAAAGAGATTGGTCATAGGTAAATTCTTTTTTACTACACATTTTCATAATTGTTGGAAGATTATATTTGTATATCTACCTATAACCAAAAATTAATGAAATGATTATGGCCAAATTCGTTTTTCTCTCACCCTTCAAGGATTTCATTTCAACTTGCAAAAGTTTAAAGTTCATAAGTTGAGGTACCACAGTACTACTTTAAAATTAATCCCTTTCTAATTTCTTAGAAAGTGATGGGTACTGCAAGGAAGAGAGTCTGAGTTACATTGAGTTTGGCAACAACATTCTAGAAAGGCTGAATATGAAAGTACATAAAGATGTACTATATAGTAGATTGCCTTTAGTTTGCTTAAGATTTTATACACTCCTTTTCATTAATTTTTCCAAAATTCAGCTTTCAGGGAGAGATCTCCGCAAAGGACGTGATCATTTAATGTGGGTACTTCTTCAATTTATATCTGGAAGCATTCAGAGAAATCCTGTAAGTAATTTAAATATGCCATATATCCTCAAAAGATTTCCTACTTTCACAATATTAAATTGAATGCCATTCAATCAAAACTCTCCTCCTTATAGCTCAGCAATTTTCTACCAGTACTTAAGTTGTATGATCTGTTGTACCCAGAGAGAGAACCACTGCCTGTACCTGACTTCAACAAGGCACATTGCACCCATCAAATGGCAATTACTTGTATTTGGATACATCTTCTCAAGAAAGCACAATCCGAGCATCTTCTTATTCAGAGACCCATACCTCACACATTAAAGGTTCACCATGAGTAAGTAATCTGTAAAAGAAATTTTATAGTTAAATTTTTACCAATTTCGTGAAATTGTTAACGATGGTTTATAATATCTAGTGTTTTTTATAGAAACCGTGTGCAGTTATATAACTTTAGTTAACATTGTAGATTGTAGTCTTGTATGTCTATGCAACAGCACATCTCAGCAGTTGGTATACAAATGCTCAATATGGGCTAAAGCTGGATGTGTATGGCTTGTGGGAGAATCATTTATTAGTGCATAGAACCAAATGGATTCTCGTTCATTAATTTTTCATCTATAACATTTTAACTCCAAAGTAAACGTAGAATCTGTTAATTTGAGTTTCATTTGATCATAACAGCATCTTAGTCTCATCATTGATGTTATAACATATTCAATGTCTCCAACTCATGTCTAACACTTAAGTTTGTAATTATATTAACACTCTAAGTGCGTCAAGGAAAAAAAAACACCTATTCCACTTGAGATGTCAAATATCCATGAAAAAATAAAGGTCTGAAATTAGGTAAATTTTTTGTTTTCACTTTTTTATTAACGCGGGTTATCTACCAGAAAATACTGTATTTTTTTTCTTAGTTGCCTTTTATTCTAACACTTGATCTCATAAATTTTGTGTGTAAACAGTGCCCAATGTTGTTTATAAACTTTTTGAATATGCATACGTCATTATTTTCTAGTAAAGTTTTTATAATTTACTACACTTATATTATTTAACTTTAACGGAATATTATTCCATTAAATTTTAGGTGAATATTTATCTTGAATGCAGCTTAACAAGCGAAAATATCAGCATTAACACTCACATTCATATCCTAACATAGTCAATGGTTGAAGTCTCTTGCCAGGTTGCTCTTCTAGCTGAAACAGAAAAGCTNGAATTATTGAAGGATTAAATTGCGAAATATGTTTTCAAGAAACTGCACTCTGCAACTGCAAATGTCTTTCCCTCAATAAACAAAATTAAATTACTAGGTAAATGTTCAGCTAGTACCGTAGTTTCTGGTAAATAACACGCATCTACTAGATAACACGCATTTTTTAAATCTCTTCACTGTGATAACGTACAGACAACACGCTATTCAAAAATTTCTTCTGTGATAAATGCAATGATAACGCGCATTACAAAATGCTATTATGTCGACGAGAGTGTTTTTTCACTACTGTAATATTTATGATAATTACTCTTGTTTCGAATGGAATTATTTGATTGCGTTAACATTTACAACATTTTGGTTGAAATAAAATTGCCCTAGTACGTGAGTATAAACTCCGTGACTTCCGCGACATATGACGTGTGTCGTTTAGTCATTTGTCTCCGAGTTCAATATTCAAGATATTCAACGAAACGAGATTTTCCGTTGTATACCACGCACTATTATTTTTCTCATTTTTCTATAGTTTTTGTAAAGATAAAACGCGGGTTATCTACCAGAAAATACTGTATTTTTTTTCTTAGTTGCCTTTTATTCTAACATTTGATCTCATAAATTTTGTGTGTAAACAGTGCCCAATGTTGTTTATAAACTTTTTGAATATGCATACGTCATTATTTTCTAGTAAAGTTGAAGAACTCTATAAATTTTAAATGGCTCGATGAAAGTTTTTCTTTTATGTAAAACTTTTGCTTAACCCAAGAGTAGTCTGGGCCTTCTGACAGTCATGTGGGTAATACATTTGACTTCTGTGAAAGCAGTCCTGGGTTCATTTCTTGGTGGGGACCCACCTGCTAAATTGCCTTAGCTGTTGAAGCACTTTTAAAACTATTACTACTCCCAAAGGTTGCCTGTTAGGCCAGCATCCCCAAGTTTGATTGTCTCCTTAACCTATCAAATATTAGTCACAAAAACCTTTGGAGAGGTGCTGAAGCAACAACGCAATATGAGGAGTTAGTAAGAGAAGCAAAAATATCAATATGACTGGGACTCAAACCCAGTTCTCCCACTTTACTTGTAAGAAATTTTTATTTTGTTTCTATTGTAGCTTTTCGTTTTTGTGCACTTATAAAAATGTCCTATGCTAGTTAAGATGTCTTCTGCTCTGGCTGTGTGTCTGTGTCAACTGTGATGAAATTATGTTAATTTTTTTTCGTGTGATCTGTGACACTGCATGTGATCACAGATGATGTCTGAGTTCATCATGTTAGAATTTGGCTGTTATTTGCTTCTGTACAGAAAGTATTTATTTGAATTGCTTAAGGAGCTTTATTTCGTTTGTAAAATTGCCTTTTACACTAATTTTTTAAAGTAGTATTTTAATTAATGCATACATTTTTTTTAATTTGCTGTACCATGCAAATCTCCATTTAATATAAAATACTGATAAAGAAGAAGAATATTGTTTTGCTGTATTCAATCATTATTATACTGCAGAAAAATTGAGCATCTAGTATCAAAGAAAATTTTTTAAGACCAAAATAGCTGTGTTAGTTTTGCGTGGCCTTCAAAATATCTTAAAGAGCCCAGATACCATTGTACCTATACCATTTGATATGTCCAAAAAAGAAAATATGAAATATTATATATTGATTTTTATCTATGTTATGCCAAAACAGGGAATCAATAATAGAATTATTCAGCAGAAAGTACAACCTTAAATTAAGGATAATTCAGCTATTTCTATCAGAAATAGAAAATTGTGTTGCAAAAATTGCTGTACACATTGAAGGGCTAATGGTACTTCAACACAGTGCAGCAAAATATGCATGTAAATATAATTAATGATTTAATAACCACCATATTCACTGAAAATGGCCCCCTGTGATTTCTTCCTATTCCCAAAACTGAAAAACACCTTGAAAGGACGACGTTTTGGCAACACTGAGGAGATCAAGACAATTGCTGAAGGAGCTAAACTCATGTAATATCAAAATAGCTGCCCTTAACTATGTAAGTTAGGGACATGTGTACCAATACACAGGAAAAAAAATGACAATTGGAACTATACAGCCCAGGAAATTTTAAAATTCCACTTTGATCAACCCTTGTATTTACTAGAATTCAGAAAAGTTGAAAATGCCTCAGATGAGAAAATTTGAGCGGAAATTTAATAAATTCAGAAATATATCTCAGTATTGAAAAAAACTGATTTTTTTAAACCAGGGTTCCTATCTGCAATGAGTTTACAGGATGTGTATTTTCTGTTATGAAGTAAGTATAGAGAAATGATGAGAAAACACACAGGCTCATCTGGTTACAGCTAAGCTAGCTAACAGAATCAATTTCCATTAGAGCTGTGAACAATTTGATTAATATTTACAGCAATCAGAATAAGAGGGTTTGGTTTTTACATGTAAGTTTTTCTTAATTTCTTATATTTGCATGAAAAATTGAAGAAATTACTTTATTTTGATCAGTAACTGTATAAATTTAATGGATTATATTACTTCAAAAGTTTAACATTGAAGCTATTAAATTCATATATTTCCAACATATCCACATACCTACCCTGACAGTCTCATTTTGATTGTACGTAAGTCTTCAACAGACAGTACTGAAGTCATGTTAGTACCCATTGTAATACTCACATTAGATTCTCTTGGTTTCTAAAAGATGCCAAAATTATTGATCAATTGTTTATTGTCTTTTTTCATTATATAACATTTCTTTGGTATTCTAAAATTATTGATATAAGTAAGTAAGTATGTATAAATCTATTTTGTCAGCATATTCCTTCAAATTCTTGGGGTGGGTGATGAAAATTTTTGGGCAAATGGTTGGTCACTCTACCCCTCATATATGTTGTCCTTGCTCAAGTCATTTGGAAGCATGATGGATTATTGTTATGTCTCATATTTGTTGATTTTTGAAGCCTAAACTATTTCATTTCCTTTTTTAAGGTTTCTTCAACATTTAGTGATGCCAAACAATCCAAGCTTGTGCATGGGGTCAGATTATAGAATAGCTCTTCTATGCAATGCATACTCCACCAATCAGGAGTATTTTACACGCCCTATGGCTGCGCTTGTGGAGACCATCCTAGGTACACAAAAGGCTGCAGTAGCTGCTGCTGCTGCTCAACAGCAACAACAGGGTGCTGGTGCTGGTGGTGCTGTTCCAGTTGGGTCAGTACCACCAGCAACTCAAACTCAACCAGGAACTGCACCAGGACAAGCAGCGCAAGCAACTTCGGGTCAGCAGCAGCCAGTTGGACAAGGGGCAGTTGCTGCTGGACCAGGCCAACAGTCTCAGCCTCCATCAATGGCTGGAGGTCCAACCACCCCTTTGTCCATGTCAATATTGGACTCACTCACAGTACATTCCAAGATGAGCCTAATTCATAGTATTGTCACACATGTGATTAAACTGGCTCAATCTAAGTCTAACATGGCTTTGGCTCCTGCCCTCGTTGAGACATACAGTCGTCTCTTGGTGTATACTGAAATAGAATCGCTGGGAATTAAAGGCTTTATAAGTGAGTATTCTATTTGATGGTCTCAATACTCCTTGCCACATGCTGAAAGGTGGCTTGCAGTGTACATATGTAGTTGTAGATACTATGAAAATCTTTTCTTTTGTAAAACTTTCAATTTTTCAAAGAACTTGGCAAGTGCCAAGCCACAGAGAATGTTGGTTATTAGGATGTATTCTAATAACCATGCCTTTGAATATATTAATGCCTAAACTTCTCAGATCAGACTAAATGGTTACTCCCATGCTATTAAGATATTACCTGCCAACTTAATTGAAACCTAAAATATTTTATAAATTTTACAAGTTAGTATGCTGGCACTCAAACCCCAAAGCCATGGGTTCAAATCCTGGCTAGCTGAATTTGCTTGTAGTCCACATTAAACCTTCTGCAAGCTGAATCTTGGCCCACAGCCTGTAGTTTGTAGACCCCTGCTCTACATTAATAGTATTTAATTATATCCTCTTTATTCTCTTAGGGAGATGTTATATTTTTACCTCTAAATTATAACTTCTCTCATAATGTTGTCCATTGTGGTTGTGTATGAATGCATATTTGTGTGTATACAACCAATACCAATTGGAGAGGTGGCAATGCTACTGCTTCAGAAGCCTGTCCCAGGAGCCATCAACTTAATTATTAATTACATTATCATTATTATAATTTTCTTGGTATTCAATATTTGTTTAGAGGAAAATTATAAATTTCAGCAAAATCCTTATTGCTCTCTTTCCTTTTCTAATTATTTTGACTCTAATCAAGCAAAATTACTTGAGAATAAAATGAAAGACAGCATGCAACATCTTGTATCAGACAGCAAAATGGCTGGGCATGACACTGACTGTGTATGATAGTTTGTGACTGTGCACGTGGGTGCATGCATCTGTGTTATTATTATTGATTATGGGGACAGTATAGTCACCTCATTTTATTCTAATCATTTTAATTCATTTTATTTTTTAATTCCGTTCCATTTCTACATTCCCTTACTTATAATTTTGCATCCCCTGATGGTACCACTGGGAATCCTGCTGTATCCATCATTATGGTTACCAAAAATACGTTTGCTTAGAACAAGTTCTTATCCTTCTTTCTGAACAAGAACAAGTTCTTATCCAAGAATATCCTTCCTATGTAACGTGACTTCAGTTAATGTGATGATTTTTTCTTAATTTTATTTTGCATGAGATATGGAGTGAGGAAATGATTAAAATGAACCTAACATGCAGTTCTCATGGGAGTGCTTTGACTTGTCTGGGATCAATCTGGAAACCAATAGGTACTCAAGAAGAAGTCTGATATGCAGGGTTTCAGCTTTTATTAATGTGCTAGATAGTAACTTTTTCAACTAATGTTCTTGAGTTTAAGATAGTCACTGTAGTTTTATTACATGCACCTGCCACACACTGAACAATAGCTAGCAGAATATATATTTAGGCATAGAGTTACTCAATGAAAAGTACATTTAATCACTTAATTCTTTTGAAATTCAGGAAATACCGAGAAGAAACACTCCCTCAATTAATGGGTTTCTTTAACCATGCGATTCATCATTACAAATTGTTCGTAACTGCAAATACTAATATCTCAAAAATGTCCTCCTTTTTAGATTTTCCATTGTTAATACTTACTGTAAATTTTAAATGAACCTGAATTCTCAATTTATCTTTAAGGGATAATGTATGATTGTGGTTCCAACAAATGCAAGGGCCATCAGAGTTGTTTACAACTGAAAATTTTTAGAAAGTTTTAACAATATACCCACAATTCACAAACAAAATCAGAGATCCATGACCACGGTAAAAATCTGATTTAATTTCCCTTCTTTGCACGCACATCTTCATTTGTATGACTATTTTTTCTAATTTAATTTGCAAAATAAGTGAAGCATGTAACCGATAAAATGAAGTTTGTGTATCCTTACAGGAACGTTCGATTCATTAGAGATCAAACTGGGGACTGTTAGACAAATAAAAAGGTAGCAAATTATCAATGCAGAGTTGACTTTTAATATTGTTCAATGTTTTAGAGTTTTGCAACTTCTGGCTCCTGAGCTTTAAGTGAACATACCCACACTATAGCACAGATGTATACACATACATACATACTTATATATCTTTGAAATATCTATTTTACTGAGATTGTTTTTATTTTCTAGGTCAGTTACTGCCCACTGTGTTCAAATCTCATGCTTGGGGAATACTGTATACATTGCTTGAGATGTTCAGTTATCGTATGCACCACATTCAGCCTCATTATCGAGTTCAGCTTCTCTCACATCTTCATAGTTTAGCTGCTGTCCCACAAACTAATCAGACTCAGCTTCATTTATGGTAAGAGAAAAGTATTCTCTATTCTCTTCTTTATTTCAGCTGATTTTGAAATGGACAAGGACTGTGTATTCTCTAACATTTGGCTAATATAGTAAAATAATCAGATGTTTTTATTCTTTCAAAAATAGAATGTATCGCATTTGAGAATATGTTAGAAAGTTAGGCTTTCTGAATGGATACTTTTAGGAAAACTGTTCTCTTTGGATTCTGTAGCACATTTTTTTTTTCAAGAATAAAGATTTTATATCCCTGCTATTTGAAGGAACACTTTTGTGGTGGGAGAAATGGAAAGTGGCCTGATACTGTCTGCAATGTAGACGAAACTACTCTCCAATAAAAAAAAAATATTTCCTGTGGAAATTACCACTTCTGTAGTATTCAAAATAAATTTGCTAACGTTGAAGTCAGCTTCTTAGGTGAATTGAGACTATCATCCCTCTGTTGGACCCTTCTGACTATTGGTTTTTTGTTGACCATTGACAATTGCTGTTGCAACAAACATTTCAATGTTTTATAAATGTCTCAGTTTATTATTTGGTTGTTCGGCATTTCAATGGACTCCATTATCAATACAGAAGAATAGAAGATCTCTGAGGCATGTTCCTCTAACATCAATACAATTGACCAAGTGAAGAAATTATCAAGTGTTCATTCCTACTTCTTTAGTATGGCCCCATTCCACAAAGTAGAGCTTGGACATATTAAGTTCATTTATTTTGTTATTATGATGTGATTATCAAATATGGCCTTCTGGCCAGGTTACAATTTTTCAGGGGTCATGACTGCCTTCATGGTTGCAGTATCAGTCTAATAAAAATCCCTGCCATGCTTCATTTTGAAAAGCAATCCCTTATTTTCTCCAGAACTGTCAGTATTACAGTAAAAACCCCAATATTCATCCTTGTTACATCATAACAGTACAATATTTCTTGTAAAAATTTGCATTTTCAGGGAAGAGCTTGAAAGTAGCTTTAAATAAGTTTGCTTTGTCTTGGCTCTCTCCTTGCTAAGTACCAATTTTTGAAATGTAATTTAGTGTGGAGAGTACTGCCCTCCGGCTTATAACTGGTCTGGGAAGTGCAGAGGTCCAACCACAACTCTCAAGGTTTCTTCATGAACCAAAAACTCTCGTTTCTGCTGAATCTGAAGAGCTAAACCGAGCTTTAGTCCTTACCCTTGCAAGATCTATGCATGTTACTGGGACAGGCAAGTGCTTTTCTCACTGCAGTCAATTTATTTGTTATATTCTAAGTTTACTGAAAATTTATCAACTTTTTTGTACCTTTTCAGGCTCTGAGACTTTGTCTGGTACATGGTGCAAAGATCTTCTGAACACCATTATGGCAAATACCCCACACAGCTGGGCTAATCATACATTGCAGTGTTTTCCTGCTGTCTTAAATGAATTTTTTCAACAAAATAGTGTTGCCAAGGAAAATAAGCAACAGTTAAAGGCCAGTAAAACTGATATATATTTATACAGCGTACTCTCAATTTAATCTTTCATTTCTAAAGTTTAATATTTGGGATTCTAGTAACCTTATTTCAATTAAGTCCATAGTTGTTTTTTTTTCTTTTGCTTCCAGCCTGCCCTACACTGTCACTTAATATTTACTGACAAATGCCATTTCTACATTTCACTTGCATTGATTTTCCATCATTCCTAGTGCACACATTGCAGCAACTCTAACATTATCCATTCTCTCTTTTAGCATGTTTATTTGTTTGTTAAATTTAGCAAAATTTATTACTTTTGTTGCTTTTAATTTACAGAAAGCAGTGGAAGAGGAATACCGTAATTGGGCTTCAATGAATAATGAGAACGACCTAATTGCACACTTTTCTGTCCAAGGAACGCCTCCCTTATTTCTTTGTCTATTATGGAAAATGATTTTAGAAACTGATAGGATAAGCCCCATTGCTTATAAGTAAGTAACTTGCACACCCTCATTTATTTTTTGTTCTTCATCACATTTTTCTTGGCACTTATGGAGGGCATAAGGACATGGTCTGTTTTACAAAGGCTGGGAAATATTTTGCTTCACTGTTGGCTTAATTCATCTTATTCAGTTGTAGTTAAAATCAGCATTCTCTGAAAGCAAAATAATGGAGTTAAGGAAAGAGTTAGGGGAACTTTTAAGTGAAATTAATATCTTTAATATCTTCAGTAACTCCTATTAGTTAAAGTAAGAATTAAATGAATCTGCAGTACAAACCCCTTTGAGGGCCATGTCCTATCCAAGATTGCATTAATTGTTGATAAGTAGAGTTTAGTATCCAATCTCCTATGCAGTCTATCAAATATCTTTCTACTGTCCACTAAGTCTAAGCTGCCTCAATTCAGCATTATATCCTGAATCCTGAATATCCAGCATAAGGCTGGAAGATGGCAGAGAAATTTATAGGTGTGGTACTTGATGAAAGACTGAGGTGTAAAAACAATGTTGAGAACAGCATTTAAAAGGTAACAAGAGCAAAATTTGCTGTATCCAGAATCCAATTTAACAGATCTCAGGCTACCATAAACACTTGACTCCTAACATATCTATCTGTTATCAGACATATGCTCACTTATGCATCACACAACTGGCATTATACATACAAATCCTTCCTACAGAGGCCGTATAGGTTCAAAAGCAAAACCACTAAAGGGATTTGGAATGTCCCATATCACATCAGTACTTCCGAGATATACAAGTACCATAATATAACACCTCACTCTACAACCTTAAACAGAATAAGCAAAAGATTCAAATCAAAATTAAAGCATATCCAAAATACTTTAATTTCCACAATCTGGGATTAGCACCATAAAACTGCTACCTGTAAATACCGCTGCCAAAAAGCTGTGCTGAATAATTAACCTTGACGTAAATACCCAACCTTAATCCCAGCGTGATTTTCAGTATAAAAAGAGAACTTAAAGTGGTACTAGAAATCCATGGATAAGACCCTGAGTCAGGAGCCTTGAACAAAAGTTTGCCGACAGGAAGTGAATTTATTTGTCATCCATCATAAGGCTGGATATTCAGGATTCCTACCAGGAGAAGGATTGCTTTTATCAAAGGAAACATGCTGTCTGAATGTCCATCTGAGAGCTATTTCCTTATATTGTTTCCTTTGTTTTACAAAATTGGCTTATATTTCAGTATTAATTAAAGTTTGAATGGTAAGGTGATAAAAAAATAAGAGTGATCAGGTGCAGAAGGAGGAAACTCAACACTAAAATGCCAGACAAGCAATGAGGATCTTTTATATATGTGGGTGCTCTGCTGGAATTTCATCCTAGTGAGAAATCAGCTCTAAGAAAAATGTTAGGTGATATGCTTGTGCATATCTCCTAACATTTTTGAAATATAATTTTAATATTTTGTTTGAAAAATTTGGAATTCAGTGATTATTATATACATTTTTAGTGTTTAGAAAACAATTGAAAATGGAAACTTAAATCTGTTACTTGCATCCAGGAAGAGAAAACTGACAGTATGATTACCAGCAAAACTGAAAAAATCTCTTATTGCCACCTCCAGAATAATGTCCATGCCAATAGGAATTTTATGGTCCCCTGGCTAGTGTATTGTGGCAATGAATAATGTCTATATTGCTCATTTTGCAAGTCCGTTTCGGGGGTCAGGGGTTAAAAGATGGAGAAAATCCTAAAATTTTCAAATGCTTTGTACTCGGATGGCTAATGGACATGTTATCCTTTTGCCAGACAACAACCCTCTGTTCTTTAACCTATTAGTCTGGAATTGTCTTACTCATTAGGCAACTTGTGGACTTAACACAAAGAGTTTACAATACTAAATATTTTTATGGTTAAATTTGGGAAATTGGTATTGTTCTTGTAATTTTTCAATTTTCTGCATTTATTGCAGAAATTCAAATTATATCCTCATACTTTGGTATGCTATGCAACATGAGCAAAAATCTTCTACTTTTGGTGACTATCTTGTTACTACGCTATCTATGCTAAATTCTTCACTGAATGAGGATGGTATTGGTGTGGGACATCCAACAGTAAAACATTATTCTCTCATTCTTCATCATGAAAAATCATCAGCTGTCTTTGCAATCACTTTATACCCTTGTGTCCACTCCTTTTTATCTAAAAATGTTTTGTTGCATATTAAATATTGTTACTGATGTTGATTTATGCTTTATTTTCAGAATACTTGAGCGAATCGGTGCAAGAGCACTTTCTGCTCATCTTCGTAAGTTCTGTGATTATCTGGTGTTTGAGTTTGCCAATTCAGGAGGTGGTCAACACGTTAATAAGTGTGTGGATGCTATAAATGATATGATTTGGAAGTACAATATTGTTACAATAGATAGGCTGGTGCTATGCTTGGTAAGTAAAACTGAAAACCATTCTTATTAAAAAGAAAATGATAGATTTTTGATTAAAAAATGTTTTTTCTAGGCTCTGAGGACTCAAGAAGGTAGTGAAGCACAAGTGTGCTTTTTCATTATTCAACTACTGTTGCTGAAAGCAGCAGAATTTAGGAATCGGGTACAAGAATTTGTTAAGGAAAATTCGCCAGAGCATTGGAAGCAATCTAACTGGTAAGAGCTTATTAAACCTTTTCTACTGTAGAAACTATCATAAAATTTTGGTTTTACTGATTATTATTAGCAGCCAAGATAAAATTTTATTTTACTATTATCAATCTTTAGTAAAATACTACATGAAAAAATTTTTTTAACCAAATGTTGTGCATTTTAACTCAGTATTTCTTATCCCTAACTGGAAGTGAGCATGGCCTGTAATTTTCTATGCGATTCCTCTTAGAAACTATTAGCATCAATGAATGTGGATACCAATGAGAACTGCTTTCATAATTACAATGGTTGGACAATTCGGTTCAAATCCCAGTCATTTTTAATATCTCCTTATCCTTGGTTTGAATTATAGGATTTTAAGATGTTGGTGAACACCAATATAATTTCCTAAGAAATTAATGATTTTAGCATATTTATAAGCCTATATTTTTTAGCCATACCAATTCATTTTTAAGTCTCTCATCTCATAGAGAGATACTAAAATTCATTGCAGTAATTTCTGAAAGTGCTTTCACAGCTAAGCCCATTTTGCACAAGAGTCCTCTCTGGGAATAGAACGCATCACCCAAACGGCTATCCAGAGGCTCACTAAAATTAAAAAGGCTCCCATGCATTTGATTTACATTTCCACTAAATACATTAAAACTTGTTTAATTGGAATCAAGTACTAATAAAAACACTAGTTTTGAAAAGATATTTTGTAAAATTGTAGTTTTTGATACATATCAATGCATACTACAAAAAATGAGTTACATAAAACAGGTATTTCAATGTTGATGACTTCATAAATATAACATACCCCAATTGTTGGGTCACCTATGTCTTACTTTTTTCATGCAAAATTTCTTTGTAGTATTATAAACCTTTTTATACTTGCTTTGTAGTTATAATGTGTTCTTTGTTGGAGTCTATGTTTTCTAATATTTGGAAGCCTTTTTCAGTTGAGCTGAGAGCTTCTGTTAAGCTAGCAATTGCCATGAGCTTTTCATGTGCAACTGGGTCTTAAGTGTTGGATTCTCAGTAACCTTTAGCTAATGCATCTTTATAATCTTCTATCATCTATGTGAATCCAACTCCTTGTCATCAACACCTTACACCTTAAACAACATCTTCACCTTACAATTCTAATTGCCTGGCAAGATTTCACTTCTTCTAACACATAAGCAACATGATCAGTTTCTGTTTTATTTCCTTTCTCTTTCTTTTTTGAAAAAAAAACAGATAGTTTCTTCCAGTCATCTTTCAAGATTTTTCAGAAAATTTTATCCCTATACTCTCCAATGATTATTACAATATCTAAAACAGCGAATATTTTTCCAAAAGTCTTTAACTGATATCTATATCTCATGTTTTGTCTCATAGCTTCATTAAGATGTGCTATTGAGGCTCTCGTGTAGAAACAGGTGAGGAAAATCAAGAACCACATAACTCCAACTTTGTATAAGTCATGGTATTACTGCATCATTCATACATACATACACATGTACATGTACACACTCATATATGATATTAGAATGAAATATAAGGGCTCATGGGTAGCCAAGTAGGTAATTTTTGCCTTTATTGAAAATCATCTGAGCTGTGCTCCTACTCTAACAAAAAAAATTTTTGTCTATTTTGAAATGGAGGTTTGATTCTCTGTAGCAGTAGANCTCTATCATTCTGAGTAAACATGTCTTACGATAATATGAATGCACGTCTGTTATTAATAATATATTTCTTAACCAGTAAAATAGCTATGTCAGGGAAGCCTCATTTTCCCACCACAGACTGGCGGTTTAATGAGTTTCCAAATCCAGCAGCTCATGTATTGTACGTCACTTGTGTAGAGCTCATGGCCTTGCCCATTCTTCCTGCAACTGTTGGAAGCAGTTTGCTAGATGTGATTGCCAGAGGGTAAGTATTATTTCTGCAGGTTATCCTTTAAAAATCGATCAAATTTATTTTTATATTATATAATTGCTAATAGATTATAGTTTAACATGTTTTATTTTTATGTATTCTTTTGCACATCCAGTTACACACAAAAATTCCCACCTCGGACACAACCCACATAACAAGTGTGAAGATCGAAGAGAACAATCTAAAGTTTTCTCTGCATTCTATTGGCTCTTGGTGGGAGGGAGCTGAGTAAAACACTTGGTCTTTAAATAATTTTAAAAGGCTTTGAATGATTTTTTGTCAATAATATTACTTTAAACACTAGTTACTATTCAATGATGCTTGGAACTATGCCAGCAGTATGGTATTAAGTAGGAATGAAAGTCAGATTTTTTTATTTCAGCCTGAATCTTACATGTAATTCCCTCTTCTTTGATGGTATTGAATAAAAGTTACTTTTGTGTACTTAATTATCTGCTAATATAAAAATTGTACCATTTTAATAATGAAAACAAATATTTAATTAAGATTTATACTCTTCATGTCTTTAGAACGAACTTTTCTATAAGAAATATTTTATCATAGTGCCTGAAATATAATATATATACTCTATCTGCTATTGCTTAATAACTAAAGAAAGAGAATTGTCTACATAAAACACCCTACATTTCATTGGTGGAGTCAACTTAGTTTCTTCTTGCCTGATGAATATCTATCTTCAACACATTCGATATTAAGTTTCACTTTCCTCTCCCATTTGAATCATCTATGCAGTCTTTCACTCAATAACGTAGTCACATCTCCTGTATAAGTAACTGTTAACTCATTAATTCATATCAGTGGTCCTCATGAAAGATTTTTTGCCAAGCATAATTGAATAGTAACTACCGGTGTTTAGGTTAATATTACTGACACAAAATTGTTCAATGCATTTCAAATCTATTTTAAAATGTGCCAACAAAGTGTTTCACTCAAACCCTCCTTCCAAGAGCCAATAGAATACAGAGAAAGCTCCATTTGTGCTCCACACCAGTTATGTGGGTTGCTTCTGAGGTGGTAAGATTTCAGTGTAACTGTGTACACATAACTATCCAGATTATGCACAATAATGATTTGAAATCTTGATATTATTCTGCACTAAAGTTACATTTTTTACTGCCTCTAGTTACTAATTTTCACACATATGATATATACATATAAAGAAACACAGAATTCTTCCAGTGTGTTTCATGTTTCTATTTTCAGGTTTTCGACATAGTTATACACAGATATTTGGAGCTTCCACCAGTTACTAAATCTCTGGAAACCCTTTTAGAGCATTTAGGCTGCCTGTATAAATTCCATGGTGAGATACACTTTGTATTTATTGTTAATTCATGAAAAATATTTCCCTTGTTGATACTGTTGCTGTTTTCTTGAAATTAACTGTTAACTTCCATTTTGTAATACAGACCGACCTGTCACATACCTTTATAATACATTGCATTATTATGAGAGGAAGCTCAGAGATAGACCAGCTTTGAAAAGACGTCTGGTGTCAGCTGTTCTTGGGTCTTTGAGAGAGATCAGGCCACATGGCTGGAGTCTCTCAGAAGCATATCAGGGCTACATGCAAAGGCAGCCTGATGATATCTCTTGGTTGCCTGATTTAGACTACTATGTTCGCCTAGTAAGGCGTATTGTGGAAAGTATCCTTTGAATAAAATGTGTGAAGCATTAAAAATTTGCGTTGTTTTCAATTTCACATTCTATGTGGGTAGAGATATTATCATGAATGGTTTAATTGTGTTAGCAATCATTCTACAATGTTGTTTGTATAATATAATGATTTCCTTTTGTCTTTATATCATCATGTTATATCATGTTGATCAGTGAAAACAATTCATTTGTTCTGTAACAACATCTCTGTTATCTCAAAAAACTGCTCTGCTCTTATTGTTGTAATCAATCATTCATCCCACAATATGCCAGAAACTTCCAAAATTCATTATTTACTTTTTCAGAAAAACTTGTTAATTGTTTGTATTTCTCAAAATCTAAGGATAGATTGTGCGTTGTGCGCTATGTAAATACTAAGTGCTTTCTATTTGAAACTTTTCTATGAATAATATGCAAATAGATGATTCTGAGTATTTGTGAAGGGTTGTGTAGTGATTGACAAAATTCTTTTCTAAAAAAAACTTCAAAATAAGGCCAAGGAATACTATTTATCTTTTTTATAATCAGTTATGTAATTTATTCATACAAATAATTCCAAACTTACATCTTGGAAGATTTGCTGATTGGTTTTCAAGTTCTGCCTTTTATCAACTTTTGTCTTATTTGTATTTGTGTCAGGATATTAACAATGTCTGGCTAGTTAAGAGTTGGAAAAATAATAACAATCCACTAAGATGTAGGGAAAGAGAGTCTGTTAAACGAGCAGATCCAATTCCTTCAAGGTACTTTTAAGGACGAACAAATAACACATTCAGATCATCGCAACACCTATTTATCTTTTACCCAATCTTTAAATCTTTCATTTGAAATAACTCATCTAAATTATATTCCTTTTTAATAATAATAATAGTAATAAAGGGTACACCCTGTGCTATATATATATGTGTATATTCCTCTATCTATCATTCTGAGTAAACATGTCTTACGATAATATGAATGCACGTCTGTTATTAATAATATATTTCTTAACCAGTAAAATAGCTATGTCAGGGAAGCCTCATTTTCCCACCACAGACTGGCGGTTTAATGAGTTTCCAAATCCAGCAGCTCATGTATTGTACGTCACTTGTGTAGAGCTCATGGCCTTGCCCATTCTTCCTGCAACTGTTGGAAGCAGTTTGCTAGATGTGATTGCCAGAGGGTAAGTATTATTTCTGCAGGTTATCCTTTAAAAATCGATCAAATTTATTTTTATATTATATAATTGCTAATAGATTATAGTTTAACATGTTTTATTTTTATGTATTCTTTTGCACATCCAGTTACACACAAAAATTCCCACCTCGGACACAACCCACATAACAAGTGTGAAGATCGAAGAGAACAATCTAAAGTTTTCTCTGCATTCTATTGGCTCTTGGTGGGAGGGAGCTGAGTAAAACACTTGGTCTTTAAATAATTTTAAAAGGCTTTGAATGATTTTTTGTCAATAATATTACTTTAAACACTAGTTACTATTCAATGATGCTTGGAACTATGCCAGCAGTATGGTATTAAGTAGGAATGAAAGTCAGATTTTTTTATTTCAGCCTGAATCTTACATGTAATTCCCTCTTCTTTGATGGTATTGAATAAAAGTTACTTTTGTGTACTTAATTATCTGCTAATATAAAAATTGTACCATTTTAATAATGAAAACAAATATTTAATTAAGATTTATACTCTTCATGTCTTTAGAACGAACTTTTCTATAAGAAATATTTTATCATAGTGCCTGAAATATAATATATATACTCTATCTGCTATTGCTTAATAACTAAAGAAAGAGAATTGTCTACATAAAACACCCTACATTTCATTGGTGGAGTCAACTTAGTTTCTTCTTGCCTGATGAATATCTATCTTCAACACATTCGATATTAAGTTTCACTTTCCTCTCCCATTTGAATCATCTATGCAGTCTTTCACTCAATAACGTAGTCACATCTCCTGTATAAGTAACTGTTAACTCATTAATTCATATCAGTGGTCCTCATGAAAGATTTTTTGCCAAGCATAATTGAATAGTAACTACCGGTGTTTAGGTTAATATTACTGACACAAAATTGTTCAATGCATTTCAAATCTATTTTAAAATGTGCCAACAAAGTGTTTCACTCAAACCCTCCTTCCAAGAGCCAATAGAATACAGAGAAAGCTCCATTTGTGCTCCACACCAGTTATGTGGGTTGCTTCTGAGGTGGTAAGATTTCAGTGTAACTGTGTACACATAACTATCCAGATTATGCACAATAATGATTTGAAATTGGGTAAGGAATTTTTATTGTGTGTATTCTTACAATATCTAATTAAAAAATTTTAAATAACTTCATTTCAGGTAGGTAATGATATTTATTTGAAGGAGATTTGTATTAGTAGTCTTTTGCATCTAAACAAGATTCACATGTTAAAGGAAATGTTATAAAAAATTGGGTTTAGAAACCAATGTTTCAGTAGATTTCAAGATTATAAGTGCATGCATATCAGTCTATTCTATTTGTTTCCATCATGTTCATTCTCACTTGAAGATTCTACTGTTTCTCCACCATCACCATAGATCATCAGCATACCCCCTAGCCTCTAGCAGTCCCCTGGTCATTAATACAATTTTTTTTATCTAACCAATAGTTTATTAAATTATTTCTTCTGTCATCCTACTAGTTTCATTGCTTTAGAGCACTACCCCACTTGGCATCATTTCTCTTGGAAGATTATTCTTTTCTTGATGTTTCCACCCAGCATTGGGGCAGAATTAAGGCCATTTTGTTATAAATGTTTAACCATGGTATAAGGCAGGATTGCCTACATTATGCTATATCTAGATGCATATGACCATGGAAAGGGTCACTGTAGAAGTGGTCAAAATATCTTCATGATATTTCTTGGAACAAAATATAACTTTTCTTTAATGTGGGTACAGATATTCATAAGGTATAGATCATCAATGAGAGAAATATATAATGCTGTTCCTGGGGATAAACTAGGAATTGATATCTGCACTGAAAGTGTTAAGTAGTAGTGAAATGAGGCTATCTTCTTTCCTTTTGGGCCTTTGAACCTGCACAGTTTAGGCCAAAGTTATGGAATTAAAGTTCAAATTATTACAATATCCCCCATGATCACCAGATACTATGCCTGAGTCTTACTGGTCAGTGCTCCATGATCGTTTAACAGAAGTGATGGGATGCCCCCAGTTGGCATGTTGGACATATCAGAATACCCCATTCCAGCTGTTCAACTTTGCTACTACTAATGAATCTCTTCTAGAAAATAAGTTCTCATACACTCTGGCTTTGGCTCATTCCATGTGGCATCATGCAGGAGTAGGACAACTCAGCACAGTCCCTCAGTAAGAAAATTTTAAATTATTTTTCTTTAATGTCTGAATTGTTCTCTTAACTTCATTTTAATTTCTGCTGCAAATATTAGGCTATCAATGGTAATGCTTTCCAGTAATCTCACTTTAACTAATAAGCTAACAATAAGGAACAGAATAATTTTATTTTACCCTTAAGGAATCCCAGAAGAACTGAAAGAGTGTCTCCAACATTTACTATTAAAACAGTCACTATTTCCATGCCATCTGAGTACTTAAGCAATGAAGTATTTATTTTTTATGTCATGTAAAAGTATGAGACTGTGTGAACAATAGTTATTTGGTTGATGTTGATGAAATTTAAAAACCTTTATTTTCATTTTCCCTTATTTTAATAAACACTGTAAATTGGACCATGTCTGACCCCTAACATCACAATACAGTGATATCTTGGCCAACGAGTGACCCTGCTGAATTCGTCAGCTAAATAAGATTTTTTCCCTGTTTATTTGACACTACCAACAAATATGTATTCAACAAACAAATGTCTTGGTGTATGCATGCATTAACATAAAGCAGCAAAAGTGAACCATTGGGCCATTTCAATATCTTATCTTTTCTATCTGTATGAGTTTCTAAGAAATAAGCTGACCAAATCACATGTAGGACTTCCAAAAACCAAAATGACTTCCAAAAATGGGTTATTTATGTCCAAGATGATGAGAAAGATTATGCCTGATAACATCCTGTTCCAGCTAAGGAATGTGATTCCAGAATGAATTGTCTTTGCTAGCTGAAGTATCACTGTATCCTGTGTGACTTCTGAAGGGATAATATTTAATTATATATCATATATACCTGTATGTCCACTTCAGTTGGCAAATACTGGCTTTCATGGCATAAGATCTAATGAGGCTCATTAATTTTCCTGTCGTTTGCAGTTTAAGTTAATTATATTTTCATATTAACATTTAAATTTATGCTATCAATTATAATTTATGGCTTTTAATCTTAAGGTCTTTTTCCTGGAAGGAAATCAAAGGTGGCCTTTGTGTGTGAATTAAATGCAGTTCCTTTTTTAAAATATAAGCTATAGTTGACAAAATACTTTTATGTTGTTTCAGAAAGTCTTCACGGGAGACTAACCGGATTGTTTCTTGGTGTAGAACCAACGTTTCGGCCACTTTCACTGTGGCCATCTTCAGGGTGTATCCCTCAGCGGGTAATTTTACCCGCTATTTATTACCATTACCCGCTGAGGGATACACCCTGAAGATGGCCACGGTGAAAGTGGCCAAAACGTTGGTTCTACACCAAGAAACAATCCGGTTAGTCTCCCGTGAAGACTTTCTGAAACAAACCATTCACCGGGAAAGCACCAAATCCTACTTTTATGTTCATTTATAAATTCCTGATTGCTATCTTTAGGTTTGTAAAAGAATGTTTGCGTCCATTGGTGAGGACAGAAGAGCAGCTGTTGTTTCTGTGCCACTTAGTGGGACCATTCCTCCAGCGATTCAATACTGATCATCCAAGATGTGTGATGGATCTCACATTGCAGCTCTATGAATCTCTTGAACAGGTGGACAAAAGTGTCCCTGTATTAAGATACATGGATCCAATTTGTGATTTGCTGTATCCTTTTGAATTAGCAGAAACGTTTAGAGTTAGCAAATAGAAAAATTGGTATCAAAATGGAATCCTGAAACTAAAAATTAACATTTGTTCTATTTTCAAAGGTCATTAGAAAATTCACTCACACTGGGATTGCTATATATTTATTTTCATTGTTTAGGGCCATACAAAAATTTTCTCTGAGATTACAATTTCATCTAATTAAATTAATTTTAATAAGCAAAAACTCATCTTTATTGATCTGTTAATTCTTGATCATTGCATCTACCATATATTTTAGTGTCAGTTGGTGCCCTAATGTGTAGTTCATGTTTAGCCTAATTTGTGAAATTAAGAAGACCACCTAAAATAAGGCACTTCCATCTCAACAGCCTTAAAAATAAAACTCAGTAAAATTCACTTTCTTCCCATGCTTCTCAGGAAACTGACAAAAAAAAACATTATAATTGGGATTGGGTGTGAAAGGGGGTGTATTGGAAAACAACAAGGGATGCTTTTATGCCTCTTTAATTTTAAATAAATGCATATAACAAAAAGGGACAATGTCAATGGTTAAGGCCTTTTATTTGTGTTATACCACAACAGAATAAAGAATAATAGTAATTTGTTGGCAGTGGCTTAGCCAGGGGGGATCCATGGGGTCCAAACCCCCCCCTTAGGTCCTGATTAATGGCTGACTTTGAAAGATTTCTACTTTCTGTAAGTTGCTCCCTTCAATTTGTTTATCATAAATATACTCCTGTAATTTGTTAGCATGACTATTACGAAGACCTAAAGAAAGCATGATATAGAAAGAAAGTAATTAATTTTTTGAAATAACATTTTTCATATATACCACAGTCAACAGTATTTCATACAACCAGTGACATAGGCAGGGAATATTGTGGGTTCCAGAGTCTCCCTTAGAGTCCCTGGGGTCTGGATTCCCCACTTAGGTCCTGAATAATAGCTAATCCTAATTAATGATTTTTAATTAATAATTAGAAACACTTTTTTTGTTAGCTGGTCCCATGCAATGTGTTTATTGGAATTGGAAATTCAGAAATTATAAGATTTATTATCAATTATATATAGACGCTTCTCCAGATATATATACCTATATACGATACAAATTCTGAGGCATAACGGAGAGCCTCACTGACCTGGTGATTTTTTTTTTTGTGTGAAGACCCTGAGTTTGTCACTAAGGAAAAATAGAGACATCGGTCATAGATATCATGGGTTTGATCCTAGAGGGCCCCAAAAACTGTATTTTTCCCATAAGTATGTATTGCACAGTTTTTCTGAAATTTTTTGGGAATTTTTTTTAAGGCACTTCCCGTATAGGGAATTGAGATTTAACCTGCAGTTACAGAAAATGATTCTCTACTGTTTACTGAAGAGGCATCTTCCAAAATGACCCTAGGTTTTACGCTAGGTTGGTGAAAAGGATTCCAGGGATTTCAAAACAAATTTAAATGTCCTAAGGCCTTACCTAAGGAGCACACATCTGGTCCCCAAATGCTCCAAGAGATAACAGTCTCTTCCTCTCACCCATAGGCGTTGGTTGAAATGTGATTATACTAGAGCCGCTGGATCTTGATCTGTGCTCCTCCCATTGTACCCTTCTCGATGAAGAACCGTGGTTGCCAAATTTCACTTTTTGAGATAAATAAGAATTGACTAAAATAAAATATACGCCAATGTAATGCGCAATTAATCCCTGAACAGTTTTTCTTTAGTGCTGATAGTTAATATTTTAAAAATACTTCATTAGATTTTCGCCAAATCCGTATCTTATTTTTTTCCGTCATTCCTAAAGTCATTTTGGCAAAATGGTGCATGTAACGAAGTTTAAAAATTAACAGTAAGTTGTCCATTTTCTTAGCTTTCCCACATATGTTACTTTTTTTAATATGTTAATTCGTTATAAAGATAAAAATATTTTTATCTTAGTGGAACACAAATTATTTAGTTTACGTCGTGAAAAAAGTAGTCGCTGTCTAAATTACGTTCTGCTATAGTTATCACCACAAAATTAATGTATGCTGTGTAAGTAAGTATGAAATAAGTTTTTAGTGAAAGTTTTATCCCGATATCTTATTTGTGACTCCAGTTACGATTGTTTATAGAAACTTCAAATGCGCGCTGAGTCCAAATCGCGGGTATTCTGCGTCGGAATACTCATTTTGCCATAGTATTTTTGGATATTGAGATAAATATTTTAAATTAAACTAATATTTACCAGTTGGCAATACATTACTGTTTAAATATATTTTTATCTTCAGAGCCTTAACAACAATAGTAAGGCACATTACAATCATTAAATTTAGTTCATGTAATCATGTTAACTGAAAAATAACATACATAGTGCTCTTTTTGTTTTGCATTTAAATAAAATAGCGAATGAGTCATATAAGAAAAATATTAACTATGAATAGTTGCGGAAAATTAACATTTCAATCCCTTAAATAGGAACTCCTAAATCGTCACCAGCAATAGCAGTTATAGTCGAAAGTCCCGCCTCATTCAGTTGCATGAAAGAAATATTTCTGTTGATAAATGATGAATATTATAGCAGGCAGTTCAGCAATAGAAAACGGGAATGGAACGCCTCATACAACACCACAGAAAAGTATATTTACTTCGACATGTTTTGCAAGCGAGCTAACATCTTCAGGCAAAGTTATATTTAATGGGGTTGGATGGAATACGAGACTTTAAAGTTCCAAGTTTCAATCTCACCCAAAAAGATCGTTTTTCATTTATTTACAGTACGTATATATGCAAAGAGAAGAGGTGAGGGTTTGGTGAGAATGGTCAGGGTGTAAGGAATTGGGGTTGGAAAAAATATTTAGGAGTTCCTTTATGTCTCAATGTTAGGGAAACAAACGATCTCCATTCCTTGTAAGAGATTCAGACGGGGACTTTGATATTCGCGATGAATACTCCTCAGCTGGAAGGTACTGCTATACCCATACTACAACAGGTGAAAGGAAAATTTGGGTATGGGATACCCCCTCCTGAGAGGGAAGTCACTATTGTATTCAGGGGATGTTAACCTCAGATTTCTTCCGATGCGCATCCTTTGCATTGCAGACAAGAATTCGTGGACCCCACTGCAGCCCATTGTATCCCCTCTGTCTAAAGAAATTCCCTATAGTCTTTGGGTGTAAAAGGGTTTGGAAAACCCAGCCTTAATGTTTTCTGGGAATGCATTCCCCAACCTGCATAAAACTTTCCCTAGGAACGGTCTTCCCCTTGAAACCTTCGGTTTTTCCAGAGTTAAAATATTAGGGGTGGTGACCTGTTCCACCCGCTCTTTCCTCTTTTTCGTTGTATATTGTCTATTAAATTATTGCTTGTCTTATCTCTATTGCGTTGAAATGGCAATGATAAGGTGGCGAACGTAACACTCTGTGGCCATTAATTTCTGCAAGTTCATCAATGTAGTATAGTTTTGATACGTCTTTATACGTTGTTATGTACTCCATCAATTCCGCCTTGGTCATGTGTTCCTCTACTACTACACCTTTCCCTCTCAACCACTTAAAAATCACTTCTTTACGACTTGCTTGCGTCGGGGCCCTATTTATATGAACAGAGTGGTAGGAAGCATTGTCCATAACGATGACAGAATTCTTCTCAAGGTTGGGAATAAGTTCTATCAATTACTTTCTCAATCGGTAAAAGAGGCTCGTTATTCTTTTTCTCCTCCACAAAATAGTCTGAGATTGAAAACCATCTCTCGGGCTTGACTACCAAGAATGCGTTTACGCTTTGATTCTCCCTATCCCTTTGACACTCTCCCGATCGCACATCTTACCCTAATGAATTAAACAGAGTTGAAATCGATGTAAAACAAACCTACAAATACGGTAGTGGAATATAAAGTGTCAATTTGGGATACGAAGCGAAATTTAAATTGTAAATTTAAGTTACAGAATCTAAATGACCATAGAAATATCTAAATCTAACACAAATAAAGCGAAACTAAAGTAAAATATAAGCTAAATGAATATATGTAAAAATTAGTGTATGCTAACGCAAAAAGGATGACTTAAATCTACTATATAAAAGAATAAATAAAATTTCAAGTAAAGAAAACAAAAAACTACAAGTTAAATCACTTTACACAATAAAGACAAAAATCTGTAAATAACTATGAAATATAAGTGATAAAAGGAATAAAATCTAGGACTAAAAACCGACCTAAACTATAAAATGAAAAATTTACCGAGATATTACAAAGAACGAGAATTGCAGCGAAATGAGCTTCCAAGCAGCCACGACCGACAAAGAGTTAGAGAGAGAGAGAGATCAACTGGCTGCTAGAACTGCAATGCTGTACGGATTTTCAGGCTTCCCACCCAAAATCGGGACTTACTGTTGGCTACAGCTCCCCAACCCCTGAAACACCTCGTGGGCGGAGCACAGATCAAGATCCAGCGGCTCTAGTATAGCGATTGGCGTAAGCAGATTGTAATTTTTTTCTTCATTAGCGGTAGACAACATTTAGGCATTGCGTACTTCTAATTTAATGTACTTCATGAAATAAATTTTGTTTGAAACTAACGAAATAGTTAAGAATGGAGAAAACATAAATGACATCAATATCAAGTAATATGGCCATTGGTTCTAAGCCAGGCTTTTCTACGTGGGAATTACTTTGAGGAATACCACTGGACTTATTTAAACAGTCCACTTAGAGATAGGTGACCTCAACACGGCATGAAGATAAATGAGATTTTTAATACATGTATAGGCATTTCAAAAAATCAAAAGTGATCTTTCTTTCGAATCTAGGTTGATCCAAATGCTCCTCAATTATAAATCATAGAGAAACTTGCAATAAGTCATCCAAGATGCTTAATCTTTTGCTGGAATCCTGGATGTTTACTTGGGGCCAATGTAGATTTTGACAGTATTTTAGCTATTTTTGTTTTAGCTCACCAGGGATATTAAAATTCTGCTTTCGCTAAATTTATCATCTTAAATAGAACAAGTTTGAAAGATAACCTTTTGAAACAACATGGATGCTTTCTTAGGTGTTCTAATGGCCCTTTCTCAATTTTATCGAGGTTTAGTTACGAAAGACCAGAAGTTGGGTCCCCGAAGTATCACCATGTATCTGTGGTAAAGTTATAATATAATATGGTGTATGGCAGGATGTGTGTTTATTCCTTACCTAATCTACCCTATATGGTCTTTTTAGGGTATATCAATGGCTTACCTAATCTATCCTGTATTAAACTTGCAGTCTGCAAGTAACTTTTACTCATACAATTATAATTTTAAAAGGACATAAATTCCAAAGGTGTTTTATAGCAAAATGCATGAAATCAGACTAAACAATTGCATTTGTTGTATCCCTTGTGTAACCACTAAAGTTATAATCTGATTTTCTTTTATGCTGATAAAATGACAATTTACTATGATTTTTATTTTTGAATGCATCCATTCTAAAGTTTGGTAGATTTAAATCACATTTTTGCTCTCTGACTTATATAAACGTATCCATAGTGCAAAGCATCATGTAAATTCAAAGCAACAGCTTATCACATGCAAGGAATGAATTCACTGAGGTTCTTAATTTACTTTTCAGTGCCAAGGCTTTTACTAAAAATTTTTGACTTAAAGTTGCTGTAAGAGTATGTACAGAGTATTAATTACATTAGACTCTCCTTAATCCTCATCCACTAGCTTTGACCAAATTCTAATTTGTTATCCCTAAAACTTATGCATTTCTTATTCCTTTTGAAACATTTTTAACAGCTACAGTTTTCTTGTAAGAGTGGATAGCTTGCAAAATTTGGAAGCAGAATGCCTGAAGTGTTGTGAGATTATCTGCCCATGCCTGTCAGGGGTTTCTCAGCTTTAATAATCTCATATTATTAGATAAGAAGAGATGAGAGAGACAGTTAACATTGCAGACATTCTGCTCCCAAACTTTATGACAAGTCCATGTTCAAATATTTTTTCATCCATCTATTTACTGAGAAAAAAATGTTTTACATAATTGATAGCAAAAAAAATTTATCTTGTCATGTAAATATTCAATAACGTTTTGTTTGAGTCAAGAAGTATTTTAATTGAATTAAAATTCTGTTTCCATTGAATTTATAATTTTGGGGAAATAAAATGTCTGAGTTATCTGTTAAGAGGGTGAAATCAGGCACTTTTTAACTTTATATTGAAATAAAATACCAAGCAGATACAGCAAAAATGTTTGCAATGAATGGTTGAACACAAGATGAAAAATAATAAAATCAGTGCAAGTTGTTTCACTTTGAGATCCCTAGTTTAATTCAACTCCAAACTTGAATATCCATAATAAAGAAATCCAACTGTGGGTCTCTAGGATTCAATGCCTTTTAATGCATGGACAGAATTTATTAAGCAAATTAAAAATTCTTTTGATTTTTTAGTACCTCTTTCTCAAAGTCTTCTCTGTCCATAAGTTATATAACTTTATGAAATATAAATTCAACATTTAGCATTGGTTTGCATTCCTGGTGAGTTGGAAAAATCCAATGAATTGATGGTCTAACAATTTAGTGTGAATTTTTGTATTTAAGCTTATTTTATAATTCTGCCCGCTTAGTTCACCACTATTGTGAGATAGGTAAAAGAACTTTATCTGTTACTTCAGGAGTAAAATGGGCATTGATGATATTACACATTAACTCAGAGGGTTTATTACAACTTTTCTCCTGAAGGGTTTGCTTAAATAAAATAATTGTACATCAATTACAATGAGTTTTGCCATTTCTGTCAATGCAATTTTGCTACAATGCTTTTATTTTGTAATTTTTTTACTTTTTGGAAAAATTATAAGTTTTCTCAGAGATAAATGGCACAAACATTAGTTGGTTTTTGGGGTGATACAATTGTACGTTTTAAATCCTATGGAACAAGAAATAATCTCCTGTTTTAAAAAAGCTTAGTCTCTATAGTACATAGTATAGTATACATATAGTACAGTATATATAGTTACAGAAACACCTATCACAGGAAGAAATTTGAAGGTAAATCAACTCAAATCTATTTGTAATCTGTGGCAGTCTTTCTTCACTAAGTGGTAGCCTAACTATAAATATTTTCATTTGAATACTGTTGGAATTAATAATCCCTTTTGATTCTAGATATCCTTCAGTTTTCATCCTTTGATGCTATTTCTCTGTCTCAGTTTATTTCCTTGATTCAGTGTAGATATCACATCAAGTACATGTTTGTTGGCGATATGATGAAAGCAGAAGTTGAGGGTGTAATCAGGAAATTAAGACCTGCTCTTCAGATGAGACTAAGATTCATTGCTCACATCAACATTGAGGAAATTAATGCTGTATGATATCAAAGTAATTGAAGTCTTCCCAACTTCAATAAAAAAACAAGATTGAAATTTTATCATGGTATATATTGAATGATCTTATCAGATCAGTATTTTCACATAGAAAAAGTGTACAAAAGCATTCCAAAGGACTGGTTAGTATAATTTTCAAGTGTTTTAGTTTTGTTGCATTCTTTATGGAGTCACAATGTAATGCAGATTCCCTATCATATTTTATCTTTAAAGATGAAGGTTTTGCATTTTTTTTATCTTTTGCAGAAAAGCTGACTCTCTATCACTATTCTGTATTTACTACATGAGTTTTAATGTCAATATTTATGCTGTACAAATTTATTTATAAAGCTGGAATAATGTTTGTAGAAATTTCTTTTTTATTTAGTTGTATATACAGTGGGTGTACCATTACTCCTATACCATTTCATTGATTTATACCAAACTTCACTTACTTTATGGGTGCAACATAGAGAAGAATTCAAGTTTTATACTCCAAAGAGTGCCAGGTTTGATTTTAAATCTTTTAGAATGGTGTTTACAAGAAAAGCATGAACAGTTAGGGTGACCATTTTTTTAGAGAAACTAGGGCACTGGCAGAATAAAGTAAGATATTTTCTATTTTTATAAAGAGGACAAAAATGGGATATTATAAACTTTCTGTTTTCAAAGAGTTAAATGATGTAATATGAATTATTAATAAAATAGAATCTTTATTATACGTATATATTCTTTCCAAGTTATTTAATACCTTTAATAAATTAGTAATTTTGTTGCTTACATGAATACAGAGGGAATTAAAATGTAGGGTGAATATAAATCTCAAGTTGTAAATAGAAAAAACTAGCACAAATGAGGACATATTTTAATAGCCAGCAAAAATTTCATAGAAAACTTCAAAAGAGAGGACATCTCCTTGGAAACTGTGATGTATGGTTGCCCTATGCAAAGTTAATTTTAATCTCTTTGATTTCTCTCAAAACGTTAAATCAAAACCCATGCAATTATTATACTACAAACAGAAGGTAAATTGAATTAAAATTCTCATTTTTGTCTAGGGGTACCATTTTTCATTTGAAAGTGCAAGAATTATGATCCAATGATGAAAATTTTGTTATCAACAGAATGTTCCCATGACAATCAAGGTGATTTTTTAACCCATAGGTAAGTGATTTCCAACCTTTTTTGAGCCACTGTCCCCTTGGTTCAACATACTCAAACCAAACAACACTCAACCGGATCTTTAAAAATGATTATAAGAAAGGTAGTTGATGCAACCAAATAATAAATTAATGACAGGAACAATTAATTCACATTTACCTTAAGTCTATTAAGGTTTTGTATATAAGTTTTTCAATCTGTCATTAAGAAAAGTCTAAGAACTACATTTATATTTGCAAAAAAAATCATATATCGTCAAATATTTTGCTGGGTGAAATCTTCTCGGGTTGATTCTGCGATGTCTCTCAACATTTCGGTTCCTTCCTCTGGAACCATCTTCTTGTGTTGCTGGCTGGGAACCCGAGAAGACTTCACCCATAATATTCGCCGGGAAAGCACCAGATCTTTTCCAAATATTTTGCTATTGATAATGATAGAATTGCTAACTGAACAATGTTTAAAGAGGGAAGAACAATAAAATTAACACATGATTCAGAAGCTAAAGATTAACATTTATAAGATAGCAAATCTGAACACTGAAGATTTTTTTCTGCTTGTTATACAGCAAGGTTGAGTTTCAATGGAAGGAATGTTTGAGTTAATTAGACACGTTCTTTGGTTTTTTGTATAACAATTCAAAATTTAATTTTTTGAAAGGGATAAAGTTTGAAGAAACATTAGAGAATCATTAAGGGACATTGATTATTGAAACTGACGTGATGATGTGATGCATACAATTTAGATATTTCGTAATATTTTTGATATTGATGATATTTAACCAAACACCAAAATTGAATCATGATATGTGAAATTCAAGATTCATTCCATAATTTTAATATTTCTTTAAGAATTTAGCCTCTGCTACCTCAACAGGGCATTGCTATTCTAAATTAAAATTAAGAAAGTGAATAATAATACATTAGAATACTACACTTGGGTGGAAAGGAAGGAAACTCAGAGCCATGCAAACTATTTCAAATTAAGAAAATAATACTATTGAGCTCATTTGCTACATAATATTTTAAGAAAATGTTATTAAATATTCAACATTTACAATGTTCTGAATTGTATTCAAAATATCACTTCATAATACATAAAATTTGAAAATGAATGGAAAGAGTTTACATAAGTGCAGAATCATGTGGATATAGTATTAGTTGTGAGAATTATACTGCAAAGCTTCTGCAGTAATCAGTTTGGTAGATAAATATTACTAAACACTTTCTTCGAAGTCCAAAGCTTCCAGTACTGTGAATAAATTTGCTATTACTATGTATAAACTATACAATATAAACAGTTTCAATAATAATAAGAAGTTATTGGAAATATTTTCCAAAAGGAAAAGGGTTTAGGTTACTTGTCACAATATGGCGTGCACCTAAGAAAATTCCCAAGGAGAAACAGACGTGAAAAAAGTCTGATGGAACTGGGATTCCCAATTGTTTGCTCTATCCCGCCAGAACATTTCTCCACCCCACACGATGCCTACAAAGCCTCTCAAATGGTGTGGAGATGTGTTCTGGTGGGATAGCTCAATGAATAGACCAACCAACTGGCAATAGGGAGACCCAAGTCCTGGTCCTGTCAGACTTTTTTCACGTCTGTTTCTCCCCTGGTAGTTTGCAGTGCTTAAATATCTGGACTATGATAAATTAATTTTTTAGATTGAGGGAAGAAAATTAAATTTTTTAGACAATGTCTGCAATATTTATACTTATTGTTAATATGAATTCTGTATCTTATATATCTGGTATTTGAGTAGAAAATCAAAATATAGAAGAAGAAATTGAAAGAGAAAAAGGCTGCCGCAGCCGGGAATCAAACCCAGGTCTCCCACTTTCTGGGTGGGTGCTCTGTCCTCTAAGCTACCACAGCAGAATGATCCCTCCTTCAATTTCGTGGGCTATGATGAGACTCTGTGTACTGCGGAGGGTCCATCGAAGAGGGATCATTCTGTCAGACTTTTCTCTTTCAATTTCTTCTTCTAAATTCAAAGCATGTGATCCATGCGCATCTCATCGCTTTTTTAATCAAAATATAGACAACTTTTGAATTGTGGCAGATCACTGCACATATATAATTCTTTTAATAGTCTAAATGCTTACAGTGCATAATTTAAATAAAAATCTGTGATAAGATATCAAATCAATTTTATATTTCAAAAAATTCATAATCACTATTACTTGAATTAATTCCCTGTGAAATTGTATTAAATTTTTTCCATCTGTTTTCATAATATTAATTTTTAAGGAAGTTCATCCAGCTCCTCTCTCTTGAATTTGTCAACCAATCATAGTCTAGCTTATAATCTCCTCTCTCTCAACCTTAAAGCATTTTTTTAACTCTTGCTTATTTACTATAGCAGTCATCATTTGGAAGTCATTTCTGTGTAAATTACAGTGTGCTTTTTTCAAACAACTTATTCTTTTTTTGTAAAGCAAATAGGCTCCAGAGAATTCTGTGTAAAAAAATAGTCTGTAAGAAAAAAGATACAAGGCATAAGGAAAAATAGGACACTCATTCCAGTTCTTTGAATAAATTGGCAAAACCATTGCCTCAGAATACCTGTGCCACAGTGATGATTTTGGAATATTCAACCTTATTTGTGGACACAATATTTTCACGTGGAACACATGATAGCCAAATTGATATTCAATGATCATTCAATTTAGATGGTTTTTACAGCTAAGCATTTCCCAATAAAAGTTATGCACCAAACAGGATGTAAGTCATTATTTCATTTTCCTTTAACCCAGGAGCTCCCAAATTAGTGAAATAATCCAAAGGAGTCCATGAATATAAATCTTTGTCCTTATTCAACAACACTATTTTCTGTAATTTTGTCACATTTTCCTTTTAATTAAATTGATGAAACCATTTTAACACTAAACTTTTCACAATTAATAATATCTTCTTAATAGCACAAAGAATCTACACGATTAGGAATCAACCATGCATTACATAAATGCATCACTATCTACAAGTATTGCAGTAGCAAATAAATTTCTCTTCTTAATTATTATTATATATAATAATAATAAAGCAAACTTTCACACAAAACACCCACATATATTGGCACCTTCAATATTAATACACTAATTCAACCTGGAAAATTACATAACTTAACCACAGAACTTGATAAGCAAAAGATTTTGATACTTGCTCTACAAGAGACACGATTCACAGATGAAGACACGGTAGACTATGGGAACTACCGCATATTCAAAAGCAAAACAGAAAGACGAGTCGCTAGAGGCGCTCCACTTCTGGGCATGGCCTTTATAGTACACAAAAAGATACTCGACTCTATCAAGGAAGTTACTCCCATAAACAACAGACTAATGACAATGCGCATACAGTGTGCCAACAAAAAATATACCATCTTTAACGTACACGCCCCCACCAACGGGGATAACAAAAAAGACCCCAAAT
>KZ308178.1:1595677-1624086 GCA_000376725.2 Ladona fulva
AATAATAATAAAGCCAATCAATTTCTAACTATTCCTAATAGCTGCCTCAGCAAAGGTTTTAAAACTTTAGCTAAACAATAATAATTATATTTTATTATCTCCATAAGGCTACAAATTACCTGATATGGAGAATTTTGCATTATAAAAGTTAAATACAATTGTTTTAAGGAAAGTCGAATTTCTTTGCATGATGAAATCATGCAACTAATCCCACAAGAATAACAAGTGTGAAAAATAGTGACATGATTGAGACTCTAACCCAGGTTCCCCACTTTCCGGGCAGGTGTTCTAAATGCTGAACTACCATGCCACATCTCTTCCACACTGTTTAGGGAATGCTTTGTGAGCAAGGTGGGCAGCTTGCACATTTTGTGGCACGAACTGTGGCCAGAGGCCCTCATTGAGGCAGCCAACTCACAAAAAGGTCATATAAGGATTACCCTCGAAGGAAATCACAAGGATTTAAGGCAAGGTGAATTTCTTTGCTCGATGAAATCATGCAACTAATCCCACAGGAATAACAAGTGTGAAAACAAGACCACTTTGTGAGTTGGTTGCCTCAGTGAGGACCTCAGGCGGCAGTTTGTGCTACTAAAGTTGGAGGCTGCTCCGGCTGCTCGCCTTGCTCACAAAGCATTCCCTAAACAGTGTGGAAGAGACACAACATGGTAGTTCAGTGGTTAGAATACCTGGAAAGTGGGAGACCTGGGTTTGAGTCCCAGTCATGTTGCTATTTTTCACACTTGTTATTCCTGTAAATACAATTGTATTACTAAAATTATGATAAGTTCAAGAAAAAAATAATATAAGGATAGTAATGTGAGATTCGAAGAGGAATCATGAAACATTAAACAATATGAGGCATCTAAACAAAAACAGGCTTAGAAAGATGTTAAGTATTGCAAAGGCCATTATGACTTAGAAATTCATATAGCAAGTTTTTAAATAAGAAATTTGTCTAGTAGGTTTAAAGAGAGTTAAAGATTTTGCAGCTTTAATATTAGCTGGAATTTTGCTAAAGATTATGGAGGCTGAGTGATGAGATCCTTTTAAAGAGAGTGTGAGTTCATTCAACAATGAATGTCACCCTTGCAGCAGGTGTTGTGATGGTGTAGAGAAGAATTTGTATGGAAAGATAAAGGATATTTTTTAAGATACAGTCCACACTTCAGGATATAGATTGCAGGTAAAGAAAGAATTTTAGGGAGCATGACTTGACATCAAGACTTCCTCTGGCTACAATGAGATATAGTAGAGCGGCATTTAATGGCTTGCTTTTGCAGTGAAAAAGCTTTACTGGCATGGTTTACACTGCCCCAGAAAATAATGGCATAGAATAAGAGTATATTTGTTGAATAAACATCTAGGCATCAAAAACTGAGTAAAGTATGGAATTATGGTGAGCAGTATGCGATTATTTACTTATTTGACACCTATTGGAAAGAAAGGAAATAATTCAGTTCAAGGGGTTTACATCTTGTTCAAAACATTTGATTTTAGTTGAGGGAAGTTTATGGTTTTTTACTATCAAGAGCTTTTGCTAAGTCATGGAAAATGCCAGCTGTAATATGGTGATCATTTTAAGCTTTGTAGATATTGTTAAGGAAATGAAAAGCTGCAGATGAAGTTGACCTACTTTCTTGAAAGCCATGTTGTGAATCAGACAGATTATGATAAATTAGAAATCCTATCTATTGTAAAAAACTCTCTGAAAAATTTGGGAGAGGACAAAAAGTACTGAGACAGGTCAGTAGTTATCAGAGATATGAGGAAATAGAAAAATCAGTTCATATAGATTATTCCTAAGGTTCCTAATAACAATCTTACAGCCTTCCATTTCATTCTCCAGTAGAATCGGAATTGGAGTGGTACCGAGTATATACTCGGTACCACCTATCTGGGCCTTATTTTGTACAATAAGATCCCAGATGATGCAAAGAGAAGTCTAAATCTTATTATAAATACAAATTAAAAGATTTCTTACTCGATAGAATGCTTTATAATATGGATGATTTTTTTTCATTGAGATAATAAACTTTTAAGTTCGAAGGTTTCGCGACAGCGGCTGTTCCCATGATGTCTTCCGGGTTCCACCGCGATGGCTGAAGCTGTAGTGACGGTGACGAGGTTTAGTAGGCTTCTTCATGTCTAGACCTGAAGAAGCTTACTGCACTGTAAGCTAAACGTCGTCACAACTTCAGCCATCGCGGTGGAACCCGGAAGACATCATGGGAAGATTTTTTCTATATACACTTGTTTTTATGAATGCACGTTTTACATATTACGTCCACTGACGAAACCTATATCCAGCATGATCCATTTTTCATGCTGGATCATCATCTTCTAAACGCCACGCCTTGTCATTGCAACCGATTTGATCTTACCATATAATATTACGCTCCAAAAAATGTTTTCATGAATGATTTTCTTAGTTCAAAATTCATACGTTTATTTCTGAGAACATCCTTTTTACTTTCAAATGCTTTCTTAGCCATAGTTATCCTTTTGTTTACTTCAGAGAAACATCTGTTATCGCTGATAATTATGCTCCGAAGATAAGAGAACTAATTTACTTGGCTTATTCTTATATTACTTAACATTAAATTGAATTAGGGCTCATTCTAATCTTTATAAATTACCATAGACTTAGCTTTGTTCCGATTAATTTTTAATTTCAATTTTCTATGCTTATGGACAAAATTTCAAGCATTCTACTCAATTCTCTTGGCGATTCTGCTTAGATGACAATATCATCTGCAAACCTAATGTAATGTAACCTTCTTCTATTCACCTTTCATCTTCTCTTTCATATTCACTAATCCTTCGAAATTTTAAATCAGGAGGCAGTAATGAAGGACCAACAGTTACAACACAGAACACTAAGGTTTACAATGTAGAACAATTTGAATTGAAAGCCCCGAGGGCGCCTAACCGACCTAACCTAACTATGTACTACTGTGAACGGTAGGTGTCTCTGTTTCACCATGTTTTCGGTTTTCGGTGTTTTCATTTCAACTCGATGAATTTCATTGGTCTTCGAAAGACCAATGATCTCATCGAATGAATTCATTGGACCAAGATTCGAAATGCCCAAAGGACCTGTTTAGGCGGTTAACGGAAGGTGCTAAACTTAGGTTTTTTGGGGTTTCAAATGTATAATTTTTCGTTCTTTAACCATTAATATTGATGAACACCCTAACGGAAACTTGTGGATACTCTTAATATAACTCTTTCGCGTACTTTTAAGCAAAAAGGGCTGTCTCTCGCAAGAACAACTAGATTGTCAATTTACGTTAACGTTACATTTGAAGTAGACACTTTGTGAGGAAGGGCGTTTGCTGTTTAATCTTAATGTGTGATTTATGAGGTTAGATTTATTTCATCGTAATTTAGAAGTTAAAATTCCTGAAAAGATGGAGAAACTTCGGCGATTGAATGGATATTTTGACGGTTTATTGAACACATTGGACATAAACGGAGTTTTATGTGAAATTGAAGGATTGCATATAGAGGTTTGTATTAGTTCACACAATGTATTTTATATCCAGTTGAGGCACACTCACACCACTGACATTCATTTCAGAATTTGAAATGGTTGGAAAGGATGGCTGGAGATGAATCGGAATTTAAAAAACCAATGCCAAGATATGGAAAAAAGAAATCGACGATGCATGCCTCTATTGTTCATGGTGAGCCATAGATATGACTTAGCTATTAAAAAATGTTATTCTCATCCTACCAGTGTAGCTATGTATAAATAATAATATAATAATAAACATAAAAAGCTCAATTTTCTTCTGCATTCGTTTGAAAATGGTGCATCTTAGTTCGATTAGTTAATTCATGATTTTTCATTATTGTTTATCCCTCAGAGAATCATTTAATTGCTGTGTAATGAATCGCGCTTATTATAGAACAACATAATAACAGTTTCTGTTGATAAGTGACTATGTATAGTTAATGAAGACGCCAGTTAAGGCGAACAAAGTTTGACTTACCCATGTAAACATGTCTGCCAAATATATTATATTTTTCTCGATTAATTATTTCTGTTGTTCTTTAGTAGACGATAAGGAGAACTCCATGATGCCAGCTCCTAAAGGTCGACCACCTCGTAAGAAAAATAGGAATACAAAAAGCACGATTAATCCAAGACCCTTAAGGGCAACAATGGTAACACGTTCTTCAAAAGTGAGTGACATCGCAGTGGTTGATCTTGATGAAGAATCGGAGCCGACTGTGAAGAGAGCCAGAAAGACAAGGCAAATTAAGAAGGAATCAGTTTGTCTTGAGGTTCAGACCTCAGCTGATACTTCGTCAGCACTTCTCTCAGGGACTGAGATGTCAGTCGACTTAAGTTCTAAGAAGGGTCGTCGTACAACAAGGAAGAGAAATACCACAAATGCTCAACGGGCATCGAAGGTCACTCGCCCATCATACAAATGCAAGCAGTCGGGAATAGGGGGTAGAAAGTCCTCCGTTGGGAGGGAATTTAGAGGTAAGAAGACATCAGTAGTTCGTGAGAGCTCGAATGCCCCCGAGATTAGAATGACCAGAAACAGGATAGCAAATGAAACCATGACTATTTCAAGCACTCCCATGAAAAGGGTGACTCGTAACCAAGCAGCAGCTGCTGTAGAAAGTGGAAATTTGAAGGTGGTGGAGATGAATGAAAATGCGGGAATCAAGTCTCCAGAATTTCAGCTCACTCCATGTGGTCAGAATTCAGTAAAACAACGTGTGAAAGAATTTGAGGGACTTATTGATAAAGTGAAGGGTGAAGAATCTGTTGTTAGGCCAGGCTCACCCTTTATTGGTTCTCCAGCACCCAAGAAGGCTAAATCAACGAAAGATTCCCCATTGATAAAGAGCGAGTCAAATATAGGTGGAAGTAAAAATAAAACACCAATTGCCTCAAGTTTGAAAGATTTTTCATTGATCGAAGAAGAGGAAGATCCTGGAAACAGAACATACCAAGTAGTAAAGGCCAAAGGTAAAAAGAAAGGAAAAGATGTAAATGAGCAAGAAATTATAAAATTTGATGAAGTTTTAGATGCTGATGATGAATGGGTGTCAGATGAAGAGGACGCCAGTGCATCCTCTAGAAAGGGAATGGTAAGTTTACCTTTCCTATCTTATTTTTTAAACTGTTGATAAAATGTGGATGAAGTGTTCTAAAATATTTTATGATAAATGTAACTTACGTACTGATATTATTGAATCTATCATATAATGCCTAAGTTCTGTCCCCTTTTGCTCTGAATTCTGTGTTAATGCTGAATATTCTCTCCTTGTTATTTCATAGTGAGTAATTAATTTATGATCATTATAAATGTTAATTTTAATGTTGTATACCGATGTTCTAAATATTTATAGTAATACCTAAGAACTTCATTTCCAATAAATAATAGATTCACTTCTCCACAATTTGAACTCCATATAAATTTTTCTTTCTTGCTTTGTAAGCTTGAAGCTCCCAAAGGGTTGAGACTGCCAAAAGAAGTTTAACGTTTTATGACAATTTTTCTCAATCTGAACTGAATATTACATTATATTAATTATTCTGAACAATATCAACTGTACTAAAGATCATATACATCCTAAATGGATATATATTTATTTTGGGGACATTTTAATTACAGTCGAGCACTCCTAACAGTACTAATGCAAAAGCACCAGTGTTATCTACAAAAGCTCTACGTTCAAGGAAGGTGCAGAAGATTTCTACAGAGATTTCCATTACTTCTGTAAGTTATTAGTGGATAAGTTGAAAAGGTTTTGAGGTTGAATCATCCTTTTGTTCAACTTCTGTACTTCCCTTTAAGTAACCTTCTATCTACTTAAGTGCTTCTACTACTGCTAAGAGTTAATGTTTCCATAAACAAGATAGCAAAGGAGCATTTAGATTAACCGAGAAACAAGCTAAGCTGATATGGATATTTAGCTTTTGATATTACAAATATCTGTTATGTTTATTGTGAAAATTCATTTTATGTAATACAAAAGAAGCACACTGTGAAACCATTCACCTTACTACCCAGCAACCAGATAAAGGATTCTGGTCATCTTACTACAAATTACCAATTATATGTGGAGAAACAGTATAAAATAATAGGAGTATCAAGCTTGATTTATTTCAATAGTATAGCATCATCGAAACAAAATATATCAACATAAATATCTTCGTGGTTTATGCAACATGCAGCTTAATGGACACAATTAAATTTGGAAGCTATGGCTCATGCTGTGAACATAGTTGCTCCTTAAATGCTTATGTTAATAGGTAAAGGATGGGAAAACATGTTTAATGGGAAGAAATTGGAACTTAGTCCTTAACATAACAGTTGGATATGAAGTGTGGCGTGTAGTAATGCTACCTAAAACTGTAAATTTAAGGATGAAAACTCAGAATATAAATTACTGTCAGTTTTTCTAGTAATCCAACCTTTCTTTATGTTGTTTCGTTCTCTTGATTTGTTATTCCTCTTTTGCATTAATTTTTAAAGAAATTTTCTTTATTTTTGACATTTTTATATGTAATTTTAATATCAGGTGACTAAGAATAAGCCTGCAGACAATGATGTTAAGGAAGCTGAACTGAAAAAGAAGATGGAAAAAGAAGAGGAGGCTCGTAAGAGAAAGGAAGAAATTATGAAGAAGAGGACAGAAGCAATGAAAAAGTAAGTTTAATGCCACCCTCTTAAGGGTAAGAGTTAATCCAACTGGAAAAGTTGAGGGGTCAAATAAACAGAAACTTGCTGCAAATATTTTTGTTCTGTTTTAGAAACATTTCACACATATTTTGATAAGTCTTTAGAAAACAGTATGCCAGCAGGTTATCAACCCCTNACTGGGAAAACAATGACAGGAGAATACTATGCTAACCTCCTGGACCAATTACAACAAAAGATAACCGCAAAAAGGCCAGGTTTAATAAGGAAGAAAGTCATCTTCCATCAAGACAATGTGCACCCGCACACATGTGCCATTGCCATTGCAAAATTACACAAACTAAGGTATGAATTGTTGCCACACCCGCCTTATTTGCCTGATATGGATCTGTCAGACTTCCATCTCTTCCCGAAGCTGAAAATTTTCCTTGGTGGACGAAGATTCACTTCAAACAAAGAATCGATAGCCAAAGTTGACAACTATTTTGCAGACATGGAAGAATCTCATTTTCAAGGTGGGATCAGCATTGGAACATAGCTGGACCAAGTGCATTAATCTACAAGGAGACTACATTGAAAAATAAAAAAAGTTTCAGGGACGAAAGTACTTTTTTTTAAAAAACGATATGATCAGGCGTTACTTGGTGGAAAGCCATACTATTTTAATTTCATTTACTTTTTTTTTATTCCGTTTCGAGAACTTTTCAAACCACCCTCTTACTATATCATTATCATTAAAAAAAAACTTGCAGTGAATCTGGTGATTCAAGCTGAGTCCTCTTAAAAACAGAAAGAATTGTACGGTATTACATGTTCTGACAAAAACAAATTTGTGCGTAATTAGTCACAGATTTAAATTAATTTTTTTCGATCATATTTCATCTATGGAAAAATGACAAAAATCGTGATATTCATACAAATTTTATTTACCAATTAGTCCTTGGCATCTGGTGATGGTGTGGAAAACTTTTTTTTGGCACCGTCTATGGCGAGAGCTATAGGACCAGAAGAAGATGCCGCAGCTTTTTGGAAAATATACTTTAGGGTTGCTTGCTTAATTCTGCTGCGCCACTCTCCCTCAAATTGTCCTTAAGGCTATACATTTGCAGTATCTCCTGCTCGGTTTTGCGTAGTAAAATGTCTCCTCATGCTGATCTACAGCCCAGACATGATGGGGGTGATTACTGCTATGACTAAAATTTGGTATTCAATTCTAAATGAAATATGAACACTGTATTTTACACGGGTATAATTTTTCTCAGGAGGTGACTAGTTTTGTCTAATAACAGACATCTTCAGGCAAGTGTCTCTGTTATTAGACAAAACTAGTTGCCTCACTTAAGAAAAAATATATCCATGGAAGATACAAAGTGATTATATTTCAATTAGCATGCCTCCCTTCCACAAAGTTGAGCTTGATCATGTTACGTTTATTTTGGTATTAGATTGTTCCGCTGCTGTGAGTTTGAAAAATTCTTCAAAAATGGTTCCGTTGTTTGGATGCTTTTGTTATTTAGAATTCCTGATAAGCGATTCTCTACTGTCCTTCCGAATTTTTCCCACAATTAAAAAAACTAAAAGTTTAGGGCTTACGCTAGGCTAGGCTGCTATAGGCTCAGCTAGACTAGGCTGCTATAGGCTCAGCTAGGCTAGGCTGCTATATTTCAGGCCATTCTTCTCCTCTCTGTGGTAATTTGTTTATATTATACATTGTAGGATATCAAATCAAAATGTAAAATTTTGTTCTGAGAGAGCTGGGATAACTGATCTTGATTGTTTGTATCTTAGTGCATTGGGGGATAAGAGTTCTTTCAAGGTTCTCTTGCCTTGTGCCCTTCTACAGCTATCCCTTTTATGCCCCTTACGGGGCATTCAAGTATTTGGGACTTCATCAGAGGCACTTGGGTGGAACGCTTTTGGCCCATAGCGGGCAAAATCTCAGTAGCATATGCCCAAAAATTTTCAGCCAGTAAAAGTTACATTTCACACATCAATTTTGATTTGTTCATAATTTCATGCCATAGTTTTACCAAAACTAATTATTACGACTGCTTGAATAGTACTACTGCTTTGAAATCCTTTATAAAAATATCTTGCACAATAATGTATGCAAATGAATGCTAAAAGTAAATGTAGTACTCATCAGATAATTATTTTTCTGCGGGATCTCCTACATCAAGGTGAATATATTTACACTGTACACAATTTACACTACATTTGCACTGTACAAAATCTACACTACGGGCTGGTTTGGCTGAATGTTGGTAGTCCTTTTCTGCATGGTATGCCCGGAAGTAAGGAACAGCACACATTGCATTCCTTAGGTTTATAATTAGTTTCTTTTTGTTTCTTATGAGACCCACACACTACAGATAGTTTATGTCCATTTTTTTTGGATAACGTATGCATTGAAAATGCACAAATCAAGCAGATGTCGGAATATCTTTTGGTAGTATTTCTTCATTCTCTTCCTAGCTACACTAGATTATCATATATTGGTCAGAGAGGTCCATGCCACCCATTGCATTATTTTAATAAATGCAAACCTCTAGTTTCATCTTCATTCCACCCTTTCATTTTTTACCAACTTCATTTTTGCATTATGAATTCTGCTAAGCATATAAACATCACTTCTGTATCTCCTTTCCGACACCATCAACTTTTTTCGGAATACCGCAACAACTTCTCCATATTGCAATTTTGTATGCATTACATCTTTTGGAAGCTCCTTGCGATTTTGACGGACAGTTCCAACAGCATACATTTATAGTATAGTAAGTAAATCAAAAATTTCAGGGCTGCTATAATAATTATCTAAGCCTATCTACTAGATATATTTAGAAGCTTTTCTGATAAATTTAGTACTATTTTTGTAGGCTTGGTAAAGTTTTTCAAATCAACACCTATTACATTTTTTTTTAATCAGTATTCTTTCCAGTATATATGATAATTTTCCATACATATCCTGACTTTTCCTCACAAAGTTTAAAAGATTCCATTCCAAAATGAGATCTTTTCATTGGAATAAAAACTTTCCATGACAACTGCCCTTTCCACTAAAGTAAACTCGTCAATAGAAATTTCAGCATCGTGTTTGTAGAAGGAATAAAACGGTAGCTTTTGATGGTTTATTACCCTGAAAGGTCAAAATTTTGGGGAAGACCATTGCATGTGTGAAGACGATTCAAATAAGAAATGAAGGAAACACGAAGTAATAAAGGATCTTGTAAGATAGCAGGACCAACAAGAAAGACTAGGATTAAGATTTGGCATCTAAAAATGCTTTCCCCATCAGGGGAGGGATTATTTCATAAGTCACGTCTATAGACACACTCCCCGCCCCACAAGTGACATGGAGGTGCTTCTATAGATGCTTTCCCCGGTTAAGGGGTTAATGCAAAAAATACTTGATAATATTGATTAGAAAAAGAGCAAGTTTTAAATGTTCTTAGCACAGTGCTTGGTTTAGAAATGCAGATCTGTGGATATATCTCAAATTAGTTAACATAATTGTGGAATTTTTCTAAACATCTCAAGTAATTATCTTCAAATTAGTAATTCAATCATTTTCTTTTTTAAAAGCATTCAGTTTACTATAAGAACTGTAGTGGGATTTGAGGAAGTGGAATAAAGGAAGACTCCTGCACATAAATACTTTAATTTGCACACAAGACATACTTGAGAACATTTCCAAAAACCAAGCCTTGCAGTAGCAGCTACTCTCAACACAACACATAGCATATTTCTCTAGCTTGCCATCTTGTAATATTGACCTTTTGCTCCTAAAACAAGAGAATCACATTCTGCTTCATAACTGAATTCCGTTAATGCTGGGTGTGTTTTCAGTTAGCCAGGAGTGATTTACAGGTTCATGTCAGTTAATCAGGTCACCTGATATTGTTGATTGCCAAGAAATTTTATTGAATTTCTTAAATAAAGGTATGACCTACAAATACATGTTAATTAAGAAACATGTCCTTAGATTTTTAAGATAATGTTTCCATGCAGTATTTGTTGGTCATCTCTTGTGACTTGTTAATTTATTTTGAATTTTATTCCAAATTAAAGGAAAAGGGAAGAAAAAATGGCAAAAGTAAAGAGAACTAGGGAGGAATTGGAGAAGGATGTAAAAGGAACAAAAGCCAAGAAAGGACGAGGGAAGAAAGAGCAAGTGCCAGAGTCGGAAGAAGTACTCAAAACCCCTCTTGCAAAATTTAAGACACCACCTTCAAAACCTGTGAGTTATTATGTCTTAATGTTACTAGTAGAGATGAGATGATTGATTGAAAAAAAAAACAATCAAATCTTTATTCTGTTGTTTTGACATTTATTCGATTGTTTTCATTAGAATAGTTTCACTTACTTGGGCCTTCTGTTATATACTAACAGTTTATCGAATCTTCTTTGATGTTTTTTCATTGCGTGTTTTCCGAACCCTATTGAATTTGATTTTAATATTTGCGAAAAAGAGATACTTCGCTTTATTTCCGTTATTTGAAATTTAAATATTCCAAAGACAATGTGAATAGAAAAATTACATGCGCTGGAAAATTACATAGCAGATGGAATCAGTTATAAAATGAAGTTTCCTTTTATTCTCTAATATTTTAGAATACTGTGGCATATTAACCAAGCAATCGATTATTCTTTTCTGATATTCACATTTACTCTTTTTCAACATCATAATCTGGGATGAAGTAAAATTTACTAAAATTTGTAACACCAAATTAGTTTTAATTAACCACGAGAAGGCTGAATTCTGCTACGAATAATTATTTATATACAGCCACGTTTGAAAAGATAACGACAAAATATCAGGGATTGACGGGGGGAAAAAAACATTCTCTCCGTATTTGCAACCATTTTGCTTTTATTCTACCATTTTGCTTTTATTCTATTCCACAATATACTTACATACTATTCCAACGAATGAAGATTAAAATTAATAACTACACAAACTCCCTGGTCGTCGTGTTCTGAAGAGGCTCCCTTGGAGGGCAAAATATGTATCAGCATTTGTAAGTCTTTGGTTTTTGGAGTTTTCAATACTGTTACTGTTATAGCCATCGGTGGCCCTACTGATATTATTGCAGTAAAAGCTGGTGCCTGCAGCAATATTTAAAATATAATGTTTTTTTATTGCTCAGTTTGGCATGGATTGGCCCAAGTATGGTTCATACAGCAGTCAAGAGCTACTTGGAGTACTGCCTGAAGGCTAGTGTAACAGTTATCATAGTTGCTCTAGTATGGGGGTAGTAGTCCATCAATGATGCTTGCTCCTATATGTCTTAGGATGTTCTTAATTCTTTCATGGACTTAAGCGCATGCTCAGGGTTCATCTGGCATTGGTATGAAGCTGTCCATTTCATATTGTATTGTAGTTCAACAGTTGCCTTTGTGTTTTGTGGAAGATAGCCAATAAACAGGCTGTAGGAGGTCTGTAGAGATGTGAGAGCCAACTTCGTAGACATTTGGCCAATGCTCGGATTGTGCCATGTTTGCCTGAACCATTCTGGGGTTCACTACTCTGCTTCAGCTTCAAGATGGGTGACTTATAAGATTTTTGAGCACTGCAGGTATTTTTAAGGTTCAAGAGTAGGTCAGATAGTGGGTTTTGGGGAACAAAATGAGTGAACTGAAAGATATCCAAGTTTTGCAGTAAACCCTTCTATAACAGTAACAAAGTAAAATATCAATTGTGATATTTAATTCTTGGAGTGTAAAAATGCAGTGTTCATTTGAACATCTCATTTGAAGTCACAGCACTGATATTACCATAAGTACAGATAGCTGGTAAAATGAGGATACAAGCAGTGCAAAATATTCCCTAAAGTTTTTAATGAGTTTGATTGTCCCTCAAAAACCGTGGGCAGAGTCTTTAGTGCAGTTAAATCTTCTTTTGGGAATGATTTCTAAAATCAGTTATTCTCTTTGCTAGATAATTTTATTTATGAATGTTTTAAATTCTCTTTCCAGCTTCTAGCGGTAGCAATAGCAAATTCTACATTTAATCTTAATGATCAAGAAGGAGCTCATGCTGTTCAAGCGTATGATTTAACACCATGTTGGCAGGATGTCCCACCAGTCCAACCAGATAACCCAGATGACTATGGAGTTGCAGATAAGTCTGGATGTTCTAGCGAGGAAGAGAATGACCCTCGAAAGAAAATTCCTGATTGGGCCAAGAGTGAGTATTTTCATTGTTATTCAATAGGTATCATTGGTACCACAAAAATGTTATCACCTTGATGCAACCTGCTTAACGTCACTGAGTTTTAAGCTGGTCAGCCTTAGTGAGAGAGGGAGAGAAAATGATTGAGAATATTTTCAACCATACAGCTCTGCTGGTAGTGTTTCAATGGATTTTTTCATTTTTGTTATTACAATCACTTAGCACTATCTATTGTTATGTGGCATTAAGATATCAGAATAGTATTGCAACAAAATGGAGGTTGGAATTCCTAAATTTGGTAGTTGAAAAGCAGTTTATAGAGTTCAGTGTTTCATGAGGCACCTCCACCAAGAATGGGGTATTAACCAAGCAATCGATTATTCTTTTCTGATATTCACATTTACTCTTTTTTAACATCATAATCTGGGATGAAGTAAAATTTATTAAAATTTGTAACGCCAAATTAGTTTTAATCAACCACAATAAGGCTGAATTCTGCTACGAATAATTATTTATATACAGCCAGGTTTGAAAAGATAACGACAAATATCAGGGATTGACAGAAAATATTTGAAAATTGGACATTTTTGTTCTGCGACATTTAATGGCAGTTTCAAAGCAGAATGAGCCATTTGTTCTCCTTGCATTAATGTTGCTGCAATTCCAGATTATGCAAATGCAAGCGCAATCTCTTTTTTGGCATGTATTTCAGCCAATATTAAATTTATCAAAATTGCCTTTCTGGTACCTCCTGGTGCTAGATTACTCCCCCAATACCTCTTTTCACATGATTTGTGATGAAATCATAAGCTTGCTTTTGATTTTCTGTTAACAATGGTTTGTTTTGAGTGATGTATTGCAGTAATTCATCAACATAATAACTTTTCTCTTTCAATATTTTTTGGAATTAAAGGCATAAATTCCATCTCTTCATGGCATTTGCATTTCCAGTTCAACTAAAGTTTCATTGCTTATTGCTAAGCATTTTTCTTCCAAATGAATAACTGCTTGGTTAAATATCTCTTAATTGAAATTTATATTTAATTCCAAATGAACTTGTTGCACCTGATTCATTACATCATTGCTCATACTTTCTTTGAATTTCTCCCATAATCTTTTTGGATTTGATGGACGTTGTCAGTATTATTGCAAATAGACCTGTCACTTGTTCTGCAGTTGCTGTTGTTGCATCTTTTGTTTGTGTTGCAGCTCTGTTGCAGTTGTTTGCATCTTTTGTTTGTGAGATACATAATATGTGACAAATGCAAAGTCTGATAATTGTGCTGTATCTTCTAACATGTCATACAGACCACTAATTCTCATGGAAGAATGACACTACCTCATCTTTCAGCTGCCGAACTCACCAGAAGAAACATTCTGAACTAACCCACCTTACTTGCATTTAATATAACACATCAGAGTATTCAGATTGCATGGACTCGAGAAAATCTTAATATTAAGTGTAAGATATTGAACAGTATTCATAAGCCTCATAATTACATCAATCACAGTTTTCATATTCAAGGCAGAAATACACTAGGCATATTGATGTACAACACCATGTAAAAATATAGCATTATTCCTGGGGTATTTTTTATTATAGATCTCAACAAATACAGATTATATTCCTGTCAAACTTTGCACTCCATCTGTCATAAAATTACATATGTTTGTAATGGATTCTTTCAAAGTGGAAAGACCTTTCAGAAATCTGTGAAATATATCAGAGTCTATTATTGTTTCCTTTATAGAGCACATGCATGACAATTCCTCAGTAATAGAGAAGATTTTGATCTGTACCTCTTATAAATAATTCTAAGTTGAGCCATTTATATGATTTCTTGATCCACAGTAATGGAGTGAAATTTAGACCCATATTTGTCTCCAATTGTTATATCAGATTTGTATTAATGGCTTTGATTCTTGAAGTTGCAGTTGAGATTTACTTTTAGCAATGTTGTAAGTTACTATGCAGGCTGCATATATAGTAGCCTTCTGAGAACTTTTCATTTATTTGAAAAATTTTGGGGAGCTTACAATTTTTTTCAAGACCTACTGCTTTTCATTTACTTTCATATTTGGACATCACTTGGTAATTGGTATTTGTATGCTCTGAAGTGGTTTGAAAATGTATTCTTTGAAAACATCTTTGGTTTCATTGCATTTAAGTCTGGGTGGTTTATCCTTTACAACTGTGAAAATGTACTTAGAGGTCTAGTTCTGAGTCTGAGAACATGACAATTTTAATCAATTTTACCTATTTTATTTGACATTTTGGGGTTGAAATATTTTCTATCTAAATATTCACAATAATACTAACAAGTACCTACAAAAATACTACTTTTCAATAGTATCACCATTATAACATTTACATTCAACATTAATGAAATGTCTTTCCCTGCCTATCATCTTTCCATTCAACAGTAGGTTCCCCCTTTGTGCACATTCCCAAACTCACAAATATTATTTGATTTGGTCTTGTAGATATGTATTAGCACCAATGTTGTAGTTAATATAAACTTATTTTTGGTAAATTAAAATGCTTTCAGATTTTTTTTCATTAAAATATCAAAGAGAATAAATATATAATAATTATTTTATTTTTATAATTTTATGTGGGTTCCATCATTCATATAGCCAGAAAATGGAATTCCCTGTAGTGATTTTTTTTAATTGTTGAAAATTTCCATACTATTGTATTGAAATCTGTGGAGAACCATATAGAACCTCTGGTGGGGATGCATCTGGATAGAGAGCCATATTTTGCCCATTACTATTGTAAGATATGCGTAGCTATTGGTGAAGATGCACCAAAAACATCATCAGAAATTTTCCTGTAGAAATAAATCACTCGAAGATTCTCTACGTCTAGGAAGAGGATCAGTCCTTGATTGATCAATAAAGAATTGTAAAAGCGTGTTGAAACGTTTCATAAAAACAGTATATATCAACTTACATGTCATCACAAACATCATAGAATGTTGAGGATATTTTTTCAGTAAATAAAAAAATTCCAAAAATTTCTAGTCTTATTTGAATTTCAATATGCGATACTGCTTGAACTATTTATATTACTGGATACTTTCTGCATATTACATAAGGCCTCCTAATGCTGCCACAGTCAATTGCCTGATTGGGGTTAAGGGTTGTTAACAGGGCATTTTTCTTAGAGCCACTGTATAGTCCAGGTTCAACCATGCTTATAAGGCTTCAACAATATCTCTGGCGAAATAGTGAGAGTGGCATTAAGCCAGCTGTATGGACAGCCAGGTCACTTATTGTCCTTTATCCTTCAGTTACAATTTAGTGTGTACAGGATGTAAAAGCACCTCCCATTTGGATGTCTACAGGATTACAGGAGTCAATCATCAAGAAAAGAACTACAACCGTATACTTCACAATCTGCAACTGTTGCAGCATAAAGAATGATGATAGACTCCTGGAACCACTGAATGAAGTAGAGAAGATAAAATGAGATGTCATTGGATTCAGCAAAATTAAAAGAAAATCGGAAGACTTTATGTCACTCAAGGAGGGGAATTTATTCTATAACAGGGGTACAAAAGATGGAAGACTTTTAGGCTTTGGCTTCTTAATCAACAAAAAGTGGGAAAATAATGTGAAAATAGTAAGTGTGTCAGATTATTTAAGCTCATTCTCAAAATGAATGAGCATTATTCTGTTCAGATTGTCCAAGTCCAACCAACAGCAGCAAAGAAGAAGTCAAGAACTTCTATCAAACTTTTGCCTTTGAACTTGATAGGGAGGACCAATACTATAAAATCATGGGTGATTTTAACACTCGTATAGGTTAGCAAGAAGCAGATGACTATTGCAGAACAATACAGACTGGGCCAGAGAAATGAGCAAGGCTACCACCTTGTAGAGTTTGCTGAATATACCAATATGTATATCACAAATATGCATTTCAAGAAGAATCCTACAAGGAAGTGGATGTAGAAAGGTCTCAACAGAATGAAAAAGACTACTCATTGCTAAACAAACTACACATTCTCTAATTACAAAGTAATAAAAAAATTCAGCACCTGAAGTGACCACAAAATAGTAACATGCAGAATGGAGAATTATGTCTGTATCATGTGAAAGAAGTTGGTATTCAGGAAAGATGAAGTATCAGAAAGAGTTCCAACTGGAACTAAGAAGTAGGTTTTCAGTGATTCAAGAAGAACTGGAAGCCAAAGTCATAGAAGTCATGAAGAGAAAAGCTGAAGTTGTGGCAATCATATCAAGAAAACCACAGTTCAGAAAGTTAAGTGAGAAAACTCGGGAAATGCCAAAAGGAATTGAATAATTCAGGCACCCTAAGGGGTGACACTGAATATACCAAGCAATGCAAGTCCATCAGAAGGGCAATTAAGGAAGACATGAGGAATTTCTACAAAAGAGTTGTGCAAGAGGCTATAGAAAACAATAAGAGCATGAAGAAGGCCAGTCAATGCCATGCAAATGGAAAGAAACAAATCTCAGCTGTACAGAAAGAAAACAGCACAACAACTTACAACAGACAAACAACACTGAGGACAGTTGCAGAATACTTCACCAACCTATGCAAAAAATGGAAAATATTAAGAGGAAAACCAAGAGATAAGCCAAAACTCGAGAGATCTACCAGCTATACTCCCAGAGGAAATAATAGCAGCTATCAAACAGATGAAGAATGGAAAAGTTGGATGAGCAGGTGGAGTATTGGCAGAATATCTGAAAATTTGTACCATAGAGATTGCTTCCTTTTTAGCATGGTTATTTACTAATTGCCAAGGACTGGAATTGTGTGAGAATTGCCCTTCTTCACAAGATAGGTAGCAAGGAAGGTGTAAATAATTACCATGGCATCAGTCTCCTTTAACTTTGAAACCCAAATCTGCTGTTTACTTTTTAAACAGCAGATTTGGGTTTGTGACCCAGCTACATCAGACATTTACTTTTTGGATTCTTTCTCAACCATTAAGCATTATACCATGTACCCATTACTTTACACAAGAAACATGAGATATAATTATACTTTTCTAAATATCAGAAATGTATCACTTTTATGAAGATATCTTTAAAGAAAAATCAGGGAAAACTTAACAGTTTAACTTCAGATGTAATCAGGAAAGTGAGTAGAGCAATCAGATTAACTAAGTATAGAGATTCACTAGTTACATGAACTCTCATGGTTCAACCGAATTATAAAGTTCTAATATAAATATGGTTTAAAATCTACTATTTCAGCCTCAACTTTGTGATAACTCCTCATGATGAAAAAAGAATAGAGCAACTTGTACTTGAACAACTGGTAAAGTGAATAAGTTAGTCTTATTCCCCTTTCATCAAAATATGCATTGATTTCCTCATAAGTATATTTGTAGGTATCATTCAGGTTTCCAGCTGGGTAACTTTGTGGTGAAATTCTGACATTTCAATAGCTATCACTTTTGTCTTTGTTAGGATAGAATCATTTTATACAGTTATATGTTACTTTAGTAGCTTACTATTTTATAATTATAAGGTACTCTATATCTAATCATCATAGAATATTACAATTATGTTCAAATTTTAATTGCAAGTTCTCTATTTCAGTTGGAGCTGACCATTCAAGCCATCTTTCACAAGCATTATTGAACCCTGATTGGATAACCACATATTGGCATTCAAAACCAAGGAAACCCACAATCTTACAATTTTTTGGTGATCAGGTCTCAAAAAGAACACTAAAACGTGGTCTAAATTACAGGACATCAAGTGCCTGCTGGAATACACCTCCTGTTAAGAAGTAGAACAAAGAGGTTGTTTATGTTTTGGAATTATAAAAAGATTCTTGTTCTTGGGCCCATTGTTAAACTCTCTCCATCAAACCTTAGCAAATGTCTTGGACACTTTAATTAAGGTCAAGTAAACATGATATCATGAGGTGAATTGAAAATTTATTCACTCAAGAGAATTATTACTTTGGCAAAGAGTATTAATGTTGTATGAGTAATATGTTGGATGGAGATGTAAATTTGCATAATTATTAACTGTGATTTGATTTATGCATAATTTTTAGGGGAAAATCCTGTTAGATCTTTTTTTATTGAGAAGTCAGATGATGTCCAATGACTTTATAATTGATAACATTCTGATTTCTTAACTGACAAGTAATTCATCTCCAGATTATCTGTTCCTCAGTCTGTTTGAGGTTTCTCACCTTCAATTCGTAACTGTTGTTTACAGTAATTTTATGTGGAAATTATTTAAATCCCATGTTATTTTATCATTGTACATAATAATAATTTAGAAAATAAAATTTAAAACTTTCTAAAAAGTTTGTTTTTCTAATATTTTTTCCTATTGTGCAATGCTTCCCACCCTTTTCCCTATTTAAGATCAATTTTAAGTGGCACCCTAAACTGTACATTTGTTACCTTCAAATATTTCAATTCAAATTGATAAATAGGAGAATATTATGGAAATTGTTGATTTGAACACCAACAACAATACGTCAGAATTAAGGTGCATGCATTAATGTGAAATAAGAAGCGAAAAGTATTCAGTTGTGACAAGCATAATATGAAGGGAATAATTAATGAAGAAAGCACCTAATGGGAAATGTAATATTTTGATTTTTTAATGGTAAAGCTGATTTGGGCATAACTTGAGTCTCAAAGTAATTGTTATGAAAAATTTAAATAATAGGAACCTTAGGATATTTTGAGGTACACCAAGAATTAATGGAACAATGGCTGGGAAGCACTGGCATAGTATTATTTATTTAATAAAGTCTATTGTGTTGATTATATCATAAGCATTCAATAGGAAGTTCAATTCTTGTATTTGCACTCATTTTAACTTATAACAGACTTTGTAATTTCATCCCAAATTATCTGGCAGAAGATTGCTGAAGTTCTGTAAACCATCCAGTTCCTTGCCAGTCACTTTATTCATTCATAATTTTTTAAATTTGTTTATAATTTCAAATGTTAAGCATTACCAGTCTCGTGTAATTCAACCTAGATCTTCCTCTATAATTCATTCCTCATTCAGGAGACCGTCATACATCAAAGGGTGCCAAATTAAATTTCTTCTTCTCTTTATCAATGTTTTCCATTGGTGCCATTCCTCAAATGCCTTTCAAAGGACTTCATTATGAACAGTGTTCTCTAAGTTGCACTACTTACAGTTGAATATAGTTTTTTCTGGTAAAATGCTACCTTTTTTTTCAGCTATCCTTATTACAAATTCTCTCTTGTTGTTTCGGCTGCTCCTGATGATCTTGCTACCTAACTAGTGGAATTCTAAGATCTGTTCAAAAGTTTTCCTAGTTATAGTGATTTTTCTTCCCTTGTTTGGTTACAGACCATCTGTTTTGCAAAATATTTATCATAGGGCTCTTTCCTTTAGAAGACCAAAGTCTTGACAATTTTTTTTCTTTTCATCAAGTATTTCAATATCATCTACTAATGAAGAAAAAACAGGAACAACTTTTCTAAATGAAACTAATTCCATTTTTTAATAGTAACTATGCAAAATTACACACAGAAGAGAAGACTCACGACATGTTTCGATGCTTAAGCATCATTTTCAAGTGAAGAAGTATCCCAATGACCACATATTTCAACCAAAAAAAGAAAGGGTTGGAGAGGACAAAAGAAACAGAAGGGGGTAAAGGCAGGATTTGCAGAAAGGCATTAACTAGGTGGACAAGGAGCAAGGGAGGTAGGAGGACACGGAAGAGCTGCAGTAAGAGAGAGGGTGAAGAAAAGATAAATTCAGTGGTAAGAGTATATGCAGGATTTTGCAAAACATGAGGGGCAAAGGGGGTCGAGATTGAGACTTCTCAGTCCCTTCTTACTTCTAACTCTAATTTTTCAGGGGATGTGCAAATATATTTATAAAAAAGTGGTAGGTTCAACTAATGAAAGACTAAGATTCAAATATTAATTAACATGTTATATTAATATTAATAATTTTTACTAATATATTATCCATCAGTATAGGAGCTATGAATGTTCTTAAACTCATACTGGACAAGTTAACGAGCTATAACACCAAAATATATATATTTATGAGTATATTTATTTTTTAAATTCTTGTCCATGACCATTAAACAATGTTATTTCAATAGTGATTTCATATTCAGGAATGAGAAATATTCTCCAAAATTTCATTACTACAGTGATCCATCTCTAATTATGACTAAATACCTAACCAATTGCATTAGGACCAAGATGCTATCAAATTATTTTTTTCCATTTGAAAAAAAATATTATGGTTACTATCCCATAAAACCTAATTCATAGAAACATATATAGTCACTCCTATTATAGAGAAAATGGAAGATAAATCCAAACAAACTAGCTGTTTCTCTTGATACAATTTAAAATAACAAAAGGAATTCTAGCAAAGAATAATTATATTAAAATAATTTACTTAAACTTGCTGTAGTTATTAGAGGCTTTCCATTCCATACACTATATGCATCCATCATCATTATGCTGCATATTGATATCCTTGATGATTTTTAAGAAACTCACCAGCTCTTTGTTATTGTTTAACTTGCTTGGGAGCAAAGCCTTTTATACATTTTAAAGCAAATTCTTTCTGATGATCAAGATCATTGTATTTGTGCTGAAAATTCATGACTAATTAGCAAGGATGAACTCCAAGAAAAATTACATAACTGAGACATTATAGGATCTTATCCATGCATAATAATTTCAACTGTTAAGTCAATAGATTAGGAACTGTTTTCATCTCATAAAAATCCAATCTGACATGTTTGATGATGGTATTGGTGTAAAGTAATCAGCTTATAACCATTTGGATGTATAATCCTAAAAATTAATGGTAGTCCCTTGGGCTAACTGAGTTATTATTTATATTCGGGGTCAACAGAAGATAAAGAGAATCATTGAGAATTAAATGTCTGTTGCACATTATTTTGACTGATGTAAAGGTTGTAATTGCTACATTATCAAAATAATTACAGATGAATTAACCAGGCATAAAGAGACTTGAGAGTTCTGTGGGTATATTCTTTAATATTAGCGCAAAGATGGTATCCTGGATATGTAACGTCATCTTCTCTTGAAAATTTAAAAGAAAAATCCTGGCTTGAATTCCATGAAGCTTTTAAGTATAAAACTCATTTAGTATACATCTGGGATTTATTTACATTACTTTAGATATGTTATATGTAGTTTTTAAATAGTTATTTCTTTTTAGTTTTCTCAATGAGAAAATTAAAAAGCAGTCATAGAGGCATTTTTTATCAAGTTTGATTAATATTTCAGCGATTATTCTGCTCTGATAGGTTTTTCTACTCTTTTTAATGTGGAACATTATTTTGATTTTTCTTGATGGCTACAACTCAATTTTCAGTAACAAGATATTTAATAGTATTGATACATACATATACGTAAGTGTTCTACCTTTTGGTAGGTCCATGTTCCCTAATAATCCCTATTCATGGCATTTTCTTTCGTTATCTGGTAACTCACCCCACCATTTATATCATCTAACATCTTTTGCCTCTGCCTTCCCTTCTGTCTTTTCGCTTGCATTCTATCCTCAATTACATTCTTCAGCAATCCCTCTCCTCTCAGTATTAGACCCACCCATTTCTTTTGTCAGCGCTTAATTACTTCAATTAAAACCCTTTCCTACCCAACCATTTCTAGCACCTGTATCTTTGTTTTTCTATCCATCCAGCTCACCTTTTCCATTCCACTCCACACCCACATCTCAAATGCCTCCAATCTTTTGTCCTTTGATGTGTTTTCGATTTTGATATCGAGACCCTTTGTCATCAATTCCCTTCGCTTCATAAAAGCTTCCTTGGCCAATGCTACTCTTTTTCGAACCTCATCTCCACACCTCCCATCTCAAGATAGAGCACTACCCAAGTACGAGAATTTGTCCACTTGTTCTAGTTTTTCCCCATCCACCCTGACTGCTAACTTAGTCTTCTTTCCCTTAGTTAATCTCATTATTTTAGTTTTACTTACGTTTATTTTCATTCCATATTTCCTTTCCTTATTGTTTAGTGCATTTACTAGTATTTGTAAACCCCTTTCGGAATCGCACACAATAGCTTTATCGTCTGCATGTCTTACTGACTTTACCACTTTCCCTCCAACTATCACTTACTTATTTCTTCCCAAGCTTCATTCACCATTTCCTCTGCATATATATTAAAAAGTGATGGTGATAATGAGCATCCTTGTCTTACCCCCCTCCCTAACTCTGCCCATTCCGACTCCCCCTCAGTTATTCTAACTCGCGCTGTTTGATTTAAGTACAAATTTTGCAGCATTTTCTTTTCTAAGCATTGTCCTAACATTCCAGGTTCCCACCCTTGTTTCCTTGGCCATCTTCTCTCTTCTTTTATTTACTTAAGGTAAGGGTTTTGTGGAATGACAACTGAGATAGCCTTACTCCTATAACTGCCGGGCACGACACTCCCCGTAGAGGGTTGAGTCCCGTTTACTCCACTTACAATATTCTAATATTGGCACATCATAATTGCTAGGGATAAATTTGTGGTGGTTTCCCCTTGCCTTCCTCAACCTTTCTTTTAACGTGACACCACCATCACTCGTAATGGCCGCCCCACTGGGGTACAGACGCTGCGTGGACTATGGTGGACTACCTTTCGTCTGGCCCCTACCTATTGACCATTCTGGCATGGGTGACCCTACCAGGAACATAGTTCCTGCCAGTTAAGATCTCCAGGTCATAGGAACACGCAAGCCCCTCGACAAGGTTATAGTCCAGAGAAGGGAATAGTATTGATATTAAAAATAAATTCATTCACTATTTTTATAATTGATAAAATATCGTTTTAAATGTTTTTGACGAATTTAAAAAATTATTAATGGGATATATAAAATATTTTTCGGCGTATAATTCGTACTTTATTTCTGAAAATTTAAGGCTGAAATTCTACCTGCATGTTACAGACGTTTACTATTTTTTACTTGAACTCAACTGAATAGAATTCATTTTACATGTATTTTTTCAGTATATAGTCTACTTTTTAAAGGCTATATTAATGCTACAAGTATTATTAAATTTGCGAATTGCTTATCTAAATATGTTCGGAGTTCCAATCCTTGTTTAATACCTTTAATTATTTTACCAAAATTTTCTTCTTGAAATTATGGTGCATGTTATACGCCGATAAATACGGTACGTCAATTTATGAAGTACGACTGATTGTTTGGAGGTCACTTATTTTTTGAATGTACTAAGAAGAATGTTTATATCTTTCTCGCGGAAAAACTAATTTTGATGCGTAATCGTTTATTGTTCACTTTGAGGGGAAAATCATGCAATTTACGCATATCCTTAATGTTTAATGCTTGGTTAAGATCGTTAAGATGATCATAAGTAACATTTCATTCCGCGCTTATGACCGTTCGCACCATCTATAAATTTAATCCATGAACTAAGGCTCCCACACGCGTTGTACTGTGGGTATCCGAGGTACTATGACCTGGGGACGGTAGACTACTGTTCTTGCTTGCTTGATGATGAAACGTTAATGATACCTCGCTGGATTTGCTGATGTACTTGCGATTGCTGTGGAAATACGAGGTTCTTCTAAGCTGGGTATGAAGTCTGCAAGATGATTCAAACATTTCAATGCGATTTGAAGTGAATAGCGACCCTATATATTTCGAATCATTTACGGAGATATTATCGTAATGAGATGATATTGCTGCCATCATTTAAGCAATACCTGACAGCTTGACCAAATTTACATCAAGGTTTTTTGCAGTTCTTATAATCCAAGAAGCTCATTTCGAACGATTGTAGGAATAATTTAGGCGGTTGTTTGTCAGTACGTGTAGTAATAATTACTTAGATTGCATTTTTATTTACATCTCGAACAGCTTTTCGTTTTATTGGTAACATTATCGAAAGATGATGTATTCAGATGGCTGTTATATTTAGCATTCTGCTCATAAATCTAATGCATATTTGTTGTTAAAAGGAATACTAGCCTTTCTATCCAAATTTCGCAACGATACATAGGAATATCCGTTAGTAAGTAGCTGTAAAGCATTTGATTACGTTTCCTTTAGTTGATTTCACCATTGGTTGGAAATTTTCTTCATAATTGTATATTATGAAACAGACTTTTGTCCTTTGTTTTCTGATGCAATTGGCCTGTGTGTAGCTATTCTAATACATTCAGAGATTTATTTCTTTATTTAACCTCGATTTTCCAAAACCTGCACAGGAATACACTGCTGGGTGTCAACAGGTGCTCTAAACGCATTTGTTGTGAGGAGGTGGCACACCCATTTGTTACCTGGAGCCGTTCCCATCATCATCCAGCTATCAAGCCTCAGAATTTTGTTTCGCCATCATGCAACATTACTGAACTACCCAGCCAATTTCCCAGATTACCCACTCTAGTTAAAGGGTGTGTCCTAGAGCCGATAGTGTCTGGTGTTACAAAATTCGTGGGCCAAAGAGCACTAGGTGTAGTGAGATGGACTTTGTTAAAATTATAGATATACGTCCTGGACTGAAGAATATAAATGTGGTGTTCATAATATTGGAAATTAGTCCTCCAACGGTAACGAAGGAGAATCGTGAGGTACGAACTTGTAAAGTTGCTGACCACACAGCTTGTATAAATGTATCATTATGGGATGAACCAGGGCAGTTGCTCGCTCCTGGAGACATAGTTCGGCTCACTAAGGGTTATTCAGCTATTTGGCGTAATTGTTTGACCCTTTACTCGGGTAAAAGCGGAGACATACAAAAGATGGGAGAGTTCTGTATGGTTTTTACAGAGCAGCCAAACATGAGTGAGCCAAATCCTTCTTTATCCCCTTTCTTTAATCAGGGTCCTCCAGCAGCAGGTGGTGGGATTGGAGGTAATAATGGGGCTGGGAACAATAATATTGCAGGAGGGAATAGTAACAATGGTGGAAATTCTGTGATCCCAGTCAACAATCCAAGCAATGGTAGTAATGGTGGAACAACTAACAATCAGACTCCGGCATTAGTTAATGCAGGCTCAGTGTCATCTGGAATTGCTCGGTCGCAAGGCAATTCAGGAACAAATCAGCAGAACTCTATTGGCACTAAAAGCTCTCCAAGGTATGGGAATGATTCTGGTGCCCAGGCAAGCTCTGGACCATCTGGCAAGATGGCAAAGGGAGGGTCTAGGGGTAGAGGGAGTCAGCGGAATGGAACAAGATCGGAGAGAAGATGAGGTTAGGTTTCTTTTCAGTTAACCATTTCCTTGTCTCTCCTTTGAAATCAATGAAACATACTTTTTTAATTAAGGTGTAAGACTGAAAATTCTGAAACTGGATTTGTAAATTTTTAAATGCCTGTTAGGTGCAGTTATCCATACTGTTTGAGAACTGAATTTGTTTGAGGAATTGTTGTAATTGATGAGATTTTTTCAAATCCAGATCTGTCAGAGGAAGTCCTTGAAGTAGCTCCTTAATAGATTAAATTGTAAAATTGGTTGTTTTTTAGCACAACCTTGTTTATTTGCATTTTATGCCAGTGACTGGGCACAATCATGAATGTATTGTTTGATCTTCCTTCGTTTCATATCTTTGAAATATTGTAACTTGTTTTTAGAATCGAGAAATTCCATTGTTGCATGTAGATAATTTAATTGAAAAATTTTCAATATATTTGAAGCTATTATAAATTAAATGTATCTACCTAATAATTTTATTCCCATAAAATGTTTAACATTCACCTTCAGTAATCATTGACATGTTAGTTGTTTCAATGAAATTGTATATTATTTTTAAAGAAAATCTGAAGGTTATAGTGTGATAAAGCTGAAATTTGAACTTTGAATAATGAAGTAGTATGATTTTAAAATGTTTCTTAAGTGAGTTTTTAACCATTATAGTCATCGTTACTACCTCACTTTAAAATATGTGCATTAGTTTTTATAGCCATTAATGGTGTAATTATTGGATGGTAGAGCCAAATGTTGTAGGAAGAAGATAACGGATTTGTGAAAATCTCCTTATGATCTATATCAAGAGAGCCAGTTGGTGTAAATGGATTTGGGAGTTATCAAATAATCTCATCAAAATATGAAGTAATTCATCTCCATGAACTAATAACTGTTAATGTTGTCTTCCAGTCATACTGACATTATGAATTCAGTTTAGTTTCTATGTATTTTCTGAAAAATTTTACTTCTATGAGTAATTTTGATAGTTATTTGGGTAATCCGACTGCTTGTAAATTTGTTACAGTATTTTTAGATGGAAGCAATCTAGTTTTTCGTTATTCTTTGGATTGTCACTCAATGGGGACTTAAGGAAAATCACTGGATACATAGTCTGTGGCAGGAAATGTTTGGATAATCTTTGCTCATTCTCTCTGATCATGCAAATATATTTTCAATGATATATTTTTTGGAAGTTGTGGGCATTATTCATTTTTTATATAATGTGTCTTTGAAATTTTCTTTAGCTCTTTTCTGTTGTTCATCACTCATGGAGTAATTTAGATCATCTCCATTCAAAAGATCATCAAGTAAGACCAAGTGTTGTATTGTCATATTTGTGAGGGATGCCATGTAAGCTAGCTAAAAAGCGGGTTTTTTTCTCTTACATAGCTCTTACATTGTAAATGCTACAGAAGTTAAAAGGGTATGACAGAAATGTCTGTTTAATTTCATTTGAGATAATACAAATTGCACTGAAAATCTTCTTTAAAACCTGGAATAGAATTGTCATTCCTATATTTTGTACTTGTACTATTTAATAAAAAAAGCAAATTTCTACATATATTATTCCAACTTCATAAATAACATTGTACAGGATAAGTATTTAAATTATAAATAGCAATAAAATCTATTATAAAATAACAAAACTTCCTCACCTTTGAGGGTAAAATGGACAGAATCTGCAGTAGGTACGTTGAGACATAAAGAATGCAATAAAACTAAAACACTTGAAAATGATACTAGCTAGTACTTTGGAATGCTTTTGTACACACTTTCTACGTGAAAATACTTCTTTCCATGTGTGCCATGATAAAATTTAAAATTTCATTTTTTAATTGAAGTTGGGAAGACTGCAACTACTTAGATACCATACAGCATTAAGTTCCTCAATGTTGATGTGAGCAATGAATCTTAGCCTCATTAGAAGAGCAGTTCTTAATTTCCTGATTACACCCTCCTTTTCAGTTTTTGTCATATCACCAGTAAATATATACTTTATGTGATAAGTGAATCAATGAAATAAACTGAGACAAAGAAATAACATCATAGGGTGATAACTGAAGGATATCTAGAATCAAAAGCTATTAATAATTTCAACAGTGTTCAAATGAAAATATAGCTTGGCTAACACTTAGCGAGATAAGACTATATGCCACAAACTACTAATTTATTTCTTTATTAAAATTTGTATTGCAATTTGGGCAGGTGGTAATGCTGGAGGGAAGTATAACATGTTAATTTGAAAACTGTCTGGCAGTTGCCCAAGACTGGAGGGAGAAACCTCCCGTAGGCAGTATTTGAATAATATACATAACATATAATAATTATACATATGTGAATATAAAAATACATGAAA
>KZ308178.1:1624185-1659686 GCA_000376725.2 Ladona fulva
GAAACACATTACATCATATAAGATCTAACAAGTTCATCAAAAAAATAATATTATACATTAAGTAGAAATAGAAGTAAGTAAAGTAAGAGGTAATACAAATAATATAAAATAGAAGTAACTAAAGTAATAGATGCATGTTGATTCATCTGAACTATAAATTATTTATCCTGAAATGTAAGGGACTAAGTGGTATATCTCAGGTAAAGAAGAACAGTCTTATAACTGTATGTAAGCAGTCTACAAAGTAGGACAGTCTATAACTAGTGGAGAAATTTTAGTAGTGACTAAGCTTTTTGGAAACAGGAGATTATTTCTTGTTCCATAGGATATATGAATAAAACTTCATTACATGAAAAACTTGCATCCACACAAAAACTAACTGTTTGTGCCATTTCTCTCTTGAAAATTTTTAACTTTTCTCCAGAGTATTCCACATCATGTAAACAAAATACAAGCAATGTAGTAAACTGCATAGAAGGAAATGGTAAAACTCATTATTAGACTATTTTAGTTAAGCAAACCCTTCAGGAGAAAAGTTTTGTAAAAATCTTCTGAGTTAATGTGTAATATCATCAATAGCCATTTATACTGTTAAAGTAACAGATTCAGTTCATTTACCTACCTCGCTGTTTGTGAACTATGTAGACAGAATAAGCTTGATTACCAAAGATTCACACTAAGTTATTTGAGCAACAAATCATTGTTATCTTTCCCCATCAAAATTTAACCAATAGTGAAACCTTCTGCTAAATATTGAATTAACTATAGATGAAGTTATGAAACTTGTGGAAAGAGGTCTTTGAGAAAGGGGTACTAAAAATTCAATCAAATTTCTAATTTGCTGGAAATTTTGTCCATTTATTAGATGGAATAAAGTATTGAATTCTGGAGATCTAGGAGTAATAATGTACTATATATTTTTAGAGTCATAACTGACAGAATTATCACAAGGAAAGTTGTAGGAATATTGAATGGTATGAGAAAACTTCACTAAGATATGAAATGAGAACTCAAGAGAAAACTGTAGCTGTTAAAAATCTTTCAAAAGGAATTAGAAATGCATAAGTTTTAGGGATAACAAATAAGAATTCAGTAAAAGCTAGTTGAAGAGAATTAAGGAGTCTAATGTAGTTAATATGAGGGCTGCATGATAAGTACCCATGTTTAGCGACTGATGGCACCACTGACATAAAATGTGTATGCCATAATTTAACACCATCTTTAGATAAATGAACCAAATTTCAGACAGATTAATTGAGTAGTTTTGTTTTGATAGCTGCTGAAAGTAGTCAAGTTCGTGTTTGCTTGCCACCATGGAGAAAGAGTAATATAGATCAGTGATTCGATTTCTTTTTTTGGATGAGAAGACGTATGAGGAAATCAAGGTGAAGTTGCATGCTGTTTATAAGGACCATGTACCTATGATGACTACCATCAGATACTGGTTTAATGAATTCAAACATGGCCCAACATCCGTTTTTGATAAAGAACGCCCAGGCCATCCGATTCAGGTGACTACGGAGGATATGGTTAACTAAGTCCATGATATCGTGCTAGCAGATCACCATGTGAAGATCAGAGAGATTGCTGACATTGTAAACATCTCAATTGAATGCATACAAAGTATCCTACGTGAAAAATTGGGCATGAGAAAGCTACCAGCAAGATGGGTGCTGTGTTTGCTAACAGTGGAGCAAAAACGGAATCGCATGGCAACTTCGGAGCACTGTTTGGACATGTTTAAGTGCAATCCAAAATAGTTTCTATGGTGTTTCATGACTGTTAACAAAACATGGATACATTGCTACACGCCAGAAATGAAAGAACAGTCAAAACAGGGGATTTCACCTGGCAAACCTGCTCCTAAGAAAGCGAAAATGGTTCCATCGGCCGGAAAAGTCATGGCCACCGTTTTTTGGGATTTGCAAGGCATAATCTTTGACTATTTGGAGAAGGGAAGGACAATCACGGGGTAATACTATGCTGATTTATTGGACCGATTCGATGCTGAATTGAGGAAAAAATGGCCCCATTTGTCAAAGAAAAAAGTACTCTCCCATCATGACAACGCACCAGCTCACTCATCTGCAATCGCCACAGCAAAACTGGTTGAATTATGGTACGAATTGCTACCTCATTCACCCTATTCTCCAGATTTGGCCCCATGCAATTTCTTTTTGTTTACAAACATGAAAAAATGGCTTGGGGGAAAAAGATTCATGTCAATCAAGGAAGTCATTGCCACAACAGAGGCCTATTTTGCAGAGTTTGACAAATTGTACTTTTTTGATGGCTTGAAAAAGTTAGAATATTGCTGGACTAAATGTATTGAGTTGAAAGGAGATATTGAGAAATAAATATCAAAAAAATTTTTTAATGCATTTTCTTGCCTATCACAGGTACTTATAATACAGCACATGATGGTTTGCACTATTGATATGTTTATATAAGTCAGAGAGCAAAAACGTGATTAAAATCTTCCGAACTTTAGAATGAATGCGTTCGAAAATAAAAAATCATATTAAATTGTCATTTTATCAGCATATAAGAAAATAAGATTATAAATGTGCTTTGAATTGGTAATTGGAAACACCAACTTCAGTGTGCACAAGTGCAAATAACTTTCCCGTTCAAAATACCATAAATATATGTGAATTCTGAAAAACAGATGCTTGTAATTGACTGATCAATAAAGTTAGAGACCAAAATTGTGATTAAATTTTACCAAACCTTGGAGATGATGCATTCAACAATCTAAAACCCCAGTAACTTATATCATTGTATCATAAAAAGAAAATCAGATCATTAAGGTATTATGAAATGAAATGCTAAAACACTAATATCAGGATTCAAAATAGCTACAAATTTTCAGGATCTATATCATAAAGTCGATGCTAGTATTCCATCAATTGATGTTGTAAATATTACTGTTTCATTATGTTAAATTTAAAAACTGCCCTTAAAATTATTCTGAATGTCCAAATCTGAAATCAGAATGCTATAAAATCTCTTCATCAGTAAACTCATACCAGGTAAATTTCAATAACATTTTATCGTAGAAAGCAATTAAGCTGAAGCCTCTGGGTAATGAATAAAGAATTATGACTTTATGGTAAATTTTTCCCAATCCCGTATGCACCATGATCTGCTAAGGAAAATCATCTGTCTCAGTTGATAAACCAAAAACATTTTTTATATCATCTGTATCACCACAGCTGCAGTGCAGTGTTTGGTGTGCTGTTGAGAGTAGTACTGGAGAGATAGTGCTCTGAGATAGCCTCTTTCTACTGCTGCTACACAATTCATTACTCATTCCTAATTGATCTTACAGTGAAAATTAATTTGATCAAAAATCTGAACATGGAAAGAGTCATCATTCTTCTAAAATATGATGAGAATGCAAAGTGTTTTACAGTAAAATGGTTCACAGATTTCCTAAAATTCCAATCTTCAACTGTGGCAAATAAAGCTAACCAAAGAAGATCCATTTTTTTAGGATTAACATAATTTGTGAGTACTAGCAATTTTATTAACACTAACAAATCACTAATGTTCTTTATTCTGTTGTGGTATTACAATAATAAATAGCCATAACCATTGATGCCATCCCTTGTTTTCCAATGCACAAGAAATGGAAAGTTGTCTTATCTGCTAGAAATGGAAAGTTGTTTTATCTTAACTCTGTCTCAGCTATTGTGTGCTTTTTTGTCAGTTTCCCAAAAAGAATGGAAAAAAGTGAGTTTTATCTTTAAGAATTGATACTGATTTCCAATACCAATGAACACATTGCATGGGACCAGCTAACAAGAAATTGTAAGTATTTCTAATAAGTCATTAGAAATCATTTATCAGGATCAGCTATTAATCAAGACCTAAGTGGGGAATCCAGACCCAAGGGACTCTAAGGGAGGCTCTAGAACCCACATAATATTCCCTGCCTATGCCACTGGTTGTATGAAATACTATGGTATACGAAAAATGTTATTTCAAAAAATTAATTACTTTCTTTCTATACCATGCTTTCTTTAAGTCTTCATAATAGCCATGCTAACCAATTACAGGAGTATATTTATGATAAACAAATTGAAGGGAGCGACTTATGGAAAGTTAAATCTTTCAAAGTCAACTATTAATCAGGACCAATGTTTTCCAATACACCCCCTTTCACCCAGATAAGACAACTCTCCATTTCCATGAGAAATGGAAAATTTTTGAATTGTGAGTTTTACTGAGTTTTATTTTTAAGGCTGTTGAAATGGAAGTGCCTTATTTTAGGTGGTCTTCTTAATTTCACAAATTAGGCTAAACATGAACTACACATTAGGGCACCAACTGACACTAAAATATATGGTAGATGCAATGATCAAGAATTAACAGATCAATAAAGATGAGTTTTTGCTTATTAAAATTAATTTAATTAGATGAAATTGTAATCTCAGAGAAAATTTTTGCATGGCCCAAAACAATGAAAATAAATATATAGCAATCCCATTCCCAGGAACAATGCTGGTGTGAGTGAATTTTCTAATGACCTTTGAAAATAGAACAAATGTTAATTTTTAGTTTCAGGATTCCATTTTGATACCAATTTTTCTATTTGCTAACTCTAAACGTTTCTGCTAATTCAAAAGGATACAGCAAATCACAAATTGGATCCATGTATCTTAATACAGGGACACTTTTGTCCACCTGTTCAAGAGATTCATAGAGCTGCAATGTGAGATCCATCACACATCTTGGATGATCAGTATTGAATCGCTGGAGGAATGGTCCCACTAAGTGGCACAGAAACAACAGCTGCTCTTCTGTCCTCACCAATGGACGCAAACATTCTTTTACAAACCTAAAGATAGCATTCAGAACAACTATATGTTGCTTTCCTTCCAGGAAAAAGACTTTAAGATTAATAGCCATAAATTAATAATTGATAGCATACATATAAATGTTAATATGAAAATATAATAAACTTAAGTTGCGCATCATGGGAAAATTAATGAGCCTCAAAAGATCTTGTGCCATGAAAGCCAGTTATTGCCAACTGAAGAGGACATACAGGTATACTTGATATTTAATTATCTTTTAACCATTCACAAGTCACATAGAACATTGGGATGTTAGAGGTTACGGATGTTCTAAATTACTGCGTTTATTAAAATGCCAACGTTTTCAGTGATTAGTAGTGCAGCAGCATCATATTGATAATTAATCAAATGCTGCAGAATAAAATTATAATTTTTGGCAACTTTCTCCTATGGTCAATTACAACAAATCAATGTTTGAAAAAAATGCCTATCTGTCAATCTTTCATTTCCTTAAGGTTTTCAGATCTAAAATTTACCATCCTCTTTTCTTCCAAGGCAATGAAAATTCTATGAAAAAATGAAAATTCTTTTATCATTGCTTGTTGTTCTAATTATCAATGCTTTGGCCATCACTGATCACAAACAAGAATCACTTAACATGTATCTGGACCCCATGCAACAAAATCTTAAGTTTCAATATCTGTTGGAGGAATTTGATTACATATTCTAATCAGGAAGGTGATGGCATAGAACCGACTCTTTGAGCACAGGACGAGAGACATGTCTGAAGATGCATTTCAATCCTAAAAACATTCATCACACTCTAGAGGATATTTTGTGTTCTTTTAAGGACCTGATTCTGAGGTTGAGTTTATGTGAGGGTTGCTTGAAATCAACATGCAGCTGCAATGCTGCAGATCTGTAGCATTGTACTTTGGAATGACTGCGGCAGTCTTGTTTGGAGGAAGTTAGGTGGACTGAGTGAGAGGCTGTGGGAGTTCTTTTAGGGCATGAGAGCTACACACTATGACAGCCAACACTACTCCAAAGGATGTTGAAATACTTACTGAAAATGCTTAATGTATATTGAAATAATTCAGAAATGGCAAAAGTATTAAAGATTTTCACCATTGTTGTTCACAATATCAATTATATTATGTAATCTTTAATACAAAACAGTATACTTTCAAGGAATAATTTTAATTCGCTATTTCAGGGTTAATTATTGTGAATCATATATAATCAGACAAATGCAATGAATGATTAAGTTTTCAAATATTTTGAACATTCCAAAGTATAAGATTGAATGAAAAGACTAGAGTACCTTGGATATTTAGGGCCTATTCTGCGCTGGTGCTTTCTAAGGCCCTCTTCCAAGGTAGAGATCACCCCGTGATTTGCAGATGCATTATCCTAAAGAGTTTTTGAAGAGCAATTAAGAAAGGGTGCTGCTGCGTTCCCTAAACTTGGCTGAATGGAAAGTTTTGAGCAATTCCCAAGTTATATTGAGCTTTTCACTCCTGTTTTCTTGGAAATGGAAAGCAACTAATGGAACAGAAGGCAAAAAACGAGACTGTCTTCCAAGAAGTGGGATGTACGGTCAGTCTAGGCATGGTATTTTCTAGTTTATACCAGGCTCCCATAACTATGGCCCTCAGGCTAGAATTCGCCCTTGAAGGATTTTTATGTGACCTACATATAAATTGGATGTCATTAAATAAGCAGTCCATCTCAAAATAAGTTTGGTGACCCCTGAATTATAGCATTAAGATTCTGACTAGCTCTAGCATCAAATATTGTTTGTTTGGAAAATGAGTCATTTTCCATATCAGAGTGAAAAGAGAGAGAGGGCATGATAAATGTAACATTTAACTACAAGTGTGTTCATTTCTTTGCACAATACGATACTAAAGATTTATGATATGCGCTATGAGGCAGTACTATGTGTTATCGAAAATCTTTGGGTTTCTGGTCATTGCATCTGGCTCCGCTGCTTTGATGGCGGCCGCTGGAACTATGAAATTGCATTGTAGCCTTGGCAGCTTGGCAGAGCCAAATGCGGCTCGACAGAACCGCACAGCTTAGGGTCTTGGCTTAGGTATAGCAGTAACCATTGCGTGCAAAAAAACCTTATGATTACCCGTTAAATAAAGCATAGTTCCTCAGAGCACCCAATGTGCATAAAGGAGTTGTATCCGAATTCTATATCCTTATCCCAAACCTCTTCAGCTTCACGGAGATAATGGGCCGCCCTTAACCCCTCCAAGCGTTATATATTTCGCCAAATACAGCACTTTACGTCATAGTTCCAACAGCCACCATCAGAGTGGATTGCAAGATGTACAAGTTATTAGTAATTATTATACTGATAGTTTATATTTCATTGACAAATCTTAGAGTAAGCCAATTTGCTCAAAATGTTAGACAAAATAACCTTTAGTTGAAATTTTTATACCCCAGACGATTATCAAGAAAAAGCTTGATATCGCAGAAAATATCTCAAGCTGACAAAACTATGGGGCCTTTCCTCTTCGGGAAATGCTATCATAGCACTACCCGAAAAGTGTTCTTTAATGATTTCGCGAGCTTTTTCTTCCACTTCCATGAATGTTCTTTCTGGAATCGAAATATTTGTTCAATGAGCATTTAAAGAGATCACTTTTGTTTCATGAGAATAAGTACTAAGCGTAGATATATAATCTATGTAAATTTGTAGAATACAAGTAAAACTGAAGTTATGTTCGATGCATAGGACACAGATTTATATTTCGGCTGAAATTTAGGGAGAAATTAAATAGTATTCGCCGCGGCATTTGATGATCCTATTTTAGAAATAGCTTTAGTGCTGCGAAATGAAATGCGCAACTCTTCGCCATGAGGAGGGAGCGATGAATTTTACGTTTGTTCATCAGTCGCAGGGAATTTGCGTCATTAATTATGAATAACGTGTAATTACAGATTTTTAGTTTGATTTAAAGAAAATCTTTCCTCGAGCAGCAAGAAGTTTCACTCAGGAAGATATCGTAAGTAGTTAATTATCATTTATTAGTTTTAGATTGGATCTTTCCTTATAACTGTACGAGAGTAAAGCAAATAGCACGCTTTTAGACTTTCACGTTAAAAAGATGCCTTGCATAGTTGTAATACTATGTGTTTCACATTTTTAAAATTTCTGTTCTATCTGTATCCTCATTCCATCTTGAATTAAATAGTGGTAGTCTGTTTAATGAGCTTTACAAACGAAAATAACCATTTATTCGCTTCTAAGATTCGAGAATGGATTTAATACTATGTAAGGATTCAAACCTCAATGTTTCTCTGGCATTTGTTCCCCAAAATTGCCAGATACACTGTTAGTTGTTTAGTTAGGCCTTTCTTTTTGTGCAGGGTTTACTCCTTTCCCAAAATTATAAAAGATCAATGTAAGGTGGAAAAATTAATAGTTTGAGGCAGATTATTTATTGGAGACTACACACCACAAAGAAAATATACTCTTTCTTGGAAATGCTTCAACTTTGTAAATATAGCTGTGAAATATAGCTCTGTAAATATAGCCATGAATAAAAAAACAAGATAGTTGGAAGTTTTCTAAGAAGTTTAAGAAATCAACAATATAATTCCTAACTATAGAATAATTGCAGTATCAAGAAACGGCAAAAAGATCAATGTACTTCAGGATGTCCTTGTGTGTGGGAAATAACTTTAGTCACTTAGAAAGGAGCGGAAGGTTTCATAAAGGGAAGAAAGAGGCAATGAAACAGGACACACAAGTGCATCTTTCGCTCACAGGGATGTGTGCATTAGGATGCACTTCCGCACTGAATATCTCAAGTTGGCACTTGTTATTATTTGAAGCAGTTGAATTGTTATTTTGTCATGCCTTTAACTGTCATCTATCAATCCATTAATAATAATGTAAATGCATTTGAAAAATTTATTGAAGTCGTCAGATAAATGACTGCTATTATTAACTAAAAAATCCAAAGGATGTTGAAATACTTACTGAAAATGCTTAATGTATATTGAAATAATTCAGAAATGGCAAGTATCAAAGATTTTCACCATTGTTGTTCACAATATCAATTATATTATGTAATCTTTAATACAAAACAGTATACTTTCAAGGAATAATTTTAATTCGCTATTTCAGGGTTAATTATTGTGAATCATATATAATCAGACAAATGCAATGAATGATTAAGTTTTNTCCCTATCATAGCTTCCAAATCTTTAAACATATCTCTTTATATAGACGCTTCTCCGGATATATATATACATATAGGATACTAAAGGCGAGGCAGAAGGAAGTGCTTTACGGAGCCGCCGATTTTTTTGCCGTAAAGTCCCGGGTTTGGACATCTAGGAAAAAGCTTGAGAAATGAAAAAATTATTTGAACCAAACAACACTGACCATGTTTAAATTTAATTTACAAAGGTACTTTATCTTTCACATTACCTACTCTCCTATGTATTCTCAATTATGTTTCCCCTCACAAGTATTAGCAATGGAGGACGGAACAGTCTTTAAGGGTTCTTAACTTTCTGCTATTTTTTTAAAAGAAATTTAAGATGGAAACAATAACTTGTTCTTAAATGAAGTTAATGAGCTTGATGGGATGATGACCATGACAGTCCATATGCTTCCTAGCATTCAAATATGGAGCTTCATATTATTATACGTAACAATTAGGAGTGATAGGAAGTTCTTATGTCTTGGTTTAAGTTTTATGTAATATTCAGTTTATGTTCTATGCCTCAGTTTTTTAGTCTAAGAGTTGTCATCCTAAGTAATGTCATATTTTAAGGAGGAAACCTTTTTGTATTGATTTGGATAAAAAATGTATAAACCACGTGATGAAATTGAAATTTTATGAGGTGATTATCTTTGATTAGATCTTCTGCTTCACCCATTTTATTTAAAATTCTAATCTACATAAACATTCCCATGATTAACTTTACTTTTCCTTTTTTGTAGGTTTTTGACCTTTTCCCTTTTGCTGTCTCAAATGAAAGCCACACAAAGAAGCTCACTGCTTAACCTGGACTTAAGAGGTCCCTCTCTTGTTCTTCTAATACATTGTGTGCTCAACAGATCCCTGGACATGGATTTCCCAGAAACATATCTTGCATCAGGATTTATTTGGAATAAAATGTGTTTAAGGCCAAATTAGGAGCCATAGACAATTTGTTTCTCAAACTGTTACCTATGTTTAGACTATAATGAGTCTTTTCTCAGTGTCCTTCAAAGCTAAGTCCTTAAATGCATAAGAAAGACAGTTCACTGGTGTTCCACGGAAATGGATCAGTGTGAAGGCTTTACCAAGATGTAGAAAATCTAAGGAACCTACATCAAGATGTGGATTTTTCTACCTGTTTTAGGTAAAAAATTCTAAAATAACATGTGGTTACACAAGAATGATTATCTCTTTAAGTGACAGTATGAAAACTGTTCTATTGTCTATGAAAAATTCATATATTTTTGAAAGTTGGAGTTTAAAAACTTTAAGTAAAATTTCTCATTTTAAGTGGATTGAGTATAGAATAATTTACCAATGGATATAGTTTGTGTTTTGATAAATTTAATTTGTAAAAGTTCATAACAAGGTTGTTGTATAATTGCAAGTGAATCTAGGAGCTGCAATAAATCATCTACTGTTGGACCATCAACTGTTATCATCATATGGAGAAAGACATTGTTAAACCCTTTTTCTTTGAGGCGAAGTTAACTTTCTGCTTTAATCTGCACTGTTTAACTACAGTGGGACCTAGGAAATTAAACTAAACTGCATTTGAAAAAGTGAGTAAAATTCCATTTTTATGGTATTATTCTCAGCTCATTTCATCTAATACATATTTTGTTTGCATCATTCTGCATGTAGGGAACTCTCTCCATGATTATGCGAAGAATAGAATCAGAATAGTTTATGTTTAGGTGCTTCAAGTACATAGCTTCAGTTACAGATGCTTTTCACTGTGACAAAATACACTTTTAAGCACTAAATTTCAACCCCAAATTCGGTGTTAAGTTTTTCATAAGTTCCTTTCATATTTAAAAAAGTTATAGAATATTATTAAAATATATTGAAGTTTAAGTCACTCAAAAAATTAAGGTCGGCTTGAATACAAATGCATTTAGCAGTCATTTCTGGAAATTTTGGAGTTAAAAGTTTCCTTCACATTGAAGGAAACTTTTAACTAATTAAAGGAAACAGATATGCACATACCACAAAACTTAAATCACCACATACCACAAATACTAGCCCCAGACTACTGAAAATACAACTATCGAAAAAAGATTTTAATAAAGAACTAGGTACCTTGAATCAGAAATACAGCAAAAAATAGATATGATGAATCCACCATTAACAAAGTACGAAGAAACAGAAACAAAAATCCAATGTAAAACGGCACACAATCCTAATCTCAACTCAAGACAAAAAACGCAATTTCAATAAATTGCCTTTTGCACCAGGAACAAGCAACAACTTAAAACAAATTTTCTCCACAATTATCTTTAACAGCAACAAATTATCTAACCTTCTCCACAATCCTAAGGATAACATCGTATCAATGCTCAATGTGGATATCTATGAAATGTCATACCAAGACAGTGAAAAAATCTTCATTGGACAAACAGAGCAAAAATAAGAAGAAAGATTAACAAAACATTTAACTTATTTTAAACAATGAAATTAACACCTTACAAAGCTGTCAATCTTAACGCAAAGTCTTCCCGCTATTTAAACTTCCGATCATTTAAACTTAAGCTATCCCTCTTAGGTTTGTATACAGGATAATAAGCTCAAGTTTGTACAACAAGCAGTCGAATACCTATGGGTCCTGGCACCTTTTTCCCATCATAATGATTGTTCTATTTATCTACTGATAATTCGATGGGACTCACCAAATCAACGCACGCAGTATAAATATTAGGCGCATATAAACAATAACAGGCCTTCGGACGTCATACATTAAATCAGCCCATGAAGATATTTAAAAAACCAATTATCATTAGGAATCTTATAAATTATCTATGATACTTACATGATAATTTCATGTCACTGTGTTAATTCTTAAGGAAATTAAGTTTTTTATTTTCTTAAACACAAATTATGCCGATCGCTGAAGAGTGATGTGATATCCGACTCGTCGAGAAACTTCTTTTCTTCACCTCTGGTTTAAGAGAAGTTATTTTAATTACACTAATCAGAGGCATTTATGGCTTTATCTGTGTAATATTTATTCACTATTCGCTAATGAGGCTAGATGCGGATCACAGACCTGTATGAGCCTAACGCAGATGTGACCAAGATGTATCCTGATTGCCACCTAGTTCTCTTTTTTAACTCTGGTTCTACATTTCTTCTGTTACTTCCTCAGCTAAATTTCGCGTTTCTCGATGTTTTTACTGGAAGAAATCGAAATTCATCCAGCAATCTTTGTATTTTCTCGTTCTGAAGTGAAAAATTCTTTGCTTCCTACGCATAAAAAAATCCCTCCCTATCATAGCTTCCAAATCTTTAAACATATCTCTTTATATAGACGCTTCTCCGGATATATATATACATATAGGATACTAAAGGCGAGGCAGAAGGAAGTGCTTTACGGAGCCGCCGATTTTTTTGCCGTAAAGTCCCGGGTTTGGACATCTAGGAAAAAGCGGACTTCCATTCTACGCATCATGGGTTCGAATCTAGGGGGCACCAAAAACGGCCACTTTCCCATAAGAATGCATTGAGCGCATTTTCAAAAATTTGTTTAGAGTAGTTAGCACGAAGATAGAACGTTGAAATTTACGGAATCGTTATAAAATGATTTTATCTTCCGTTTGCCCCAAAAGATTTATCCCTGATGGCCCCAAGTTCGATGCTAGGTAAATTCTTAGTGCAAAACTTTCAAGAAATCATTTCGGTTACTTCCGTGTAAGATAGAACGTTCAAATTCACGTAATCGATGGAGCGCAAACACGTCTATAGCATACCTAGAGGTTTTTACCCTGAGGGTGCTTAGTTCGATGCTAGGGCAGTTTTTCTTTCTGATGTTCATTGATTCATTTAGGGTATTTCCGTTAAGATAGAAACTTGCAATTCACGGTGTTGTTAGAATTGATGATTGTCTATCGTATGCCATAAAGCTTTTTGCCCTAAAGGCTCAGGTTCGATCCCAGGACCATTCGAATGACCGAGTTTTCAAAAATTCGTTACGGGACTTCCCGGTCAGGTAGAAGGTTAAAATTCGCTACATCTATAGAAGATAGGGATTACTATCTTATGCCGTAAGAATATTTGTCCTAATAGACCCAGGTTCGATGCTAAGACATTTCGTAAACACGTAATATGAATAATTCGTTTAGGTTATTGTAGTTGGTGCATGGAACTCGGTATATGGAAGGCGGAGTGTTGCAGGAGGTGTACAATGCCTTAGTTAAACTATCTTACATTAAGCTTGCAGTATGCAAGCAACTTTTACTCGTATGGTGTATAATATCATAACTTGTTTTTGGTTCTTTCTGACCAGTAACTGTAAAAGTCTCCTCCTTGTAATGGATCGCTTCTGATATGGAACGAATGAAATTCAAGTATGTACCTTGTAAATCTGCCTTATTAAGCTTAGTTTATCATTTGAAATATCATTTCCGAAACTAATTAAACATGTTATGGGATTTATTGTCTCGAAGCGTCACCTGCTTCGAAGGACATTGGTAAGTACCAGCTTTATACTACGTTAAGTATGGAATTAAAAGGTATTTTACACCAGAAATTTCAGTTGACCATTTAGCAACAAAACCGTTAAAAAATTAAATTGAAATTTTTGCGAATAATCTCTAAATATAAATTAGTTTTTATATGCTTATGATCATGTATGCCAAATCATATCTTGTTGCAAATATTGGGAACTGAAAGAGCTGTATTAATGAGACACTCTGCTGATATTGTATTGATGCTTTTAAAAAGCTGTTCGCCATAGTTTAAAATATTGAATCCTGTGATTCAAAAAATAGAGGAATCGAGGTTTTCATGTTAGCGTGGAACATTTCTTAAGCATTTTACATGCGGCTATATTTTTGATACATTTTGCTAACAAAAACCAGTTTTCTCAGTAAACCATCCCTTTAGAGCATTCCGCGTGACAGTATGCGTTGATGAAGAACTAAACGATACATGGACTGGTGGAATTTATACAAATGGGAGATGGGATACCTCCATTTCGAGAGAAAAGGACGTTCGATGAACTCGAAAGAAGAATTAGAAATTTCTTAAAACACTTGCTAAACCAAATTCCAAGGCCATCCATAACCCCATATTCTGTTGTTAAATCCCACTCCTCCCAAAACTCTTTCCACCTAACCTTCTCTACCCCTCCTTGATTATATATACGAGAAGAAATGTTGTACATTGCCTGATGATGACGCGACGCGTCGAAACCTGGGTTGCCTAATAAAGCTTCCTGTCCTATGGGTAAACGTTTTGTATTCATTTTGTCAGTTCGTTATGGCTTCCTACCACAAAGTCGTGGCAGAGTATATTGATAGTATTATCCATACCTTGTAAAATAAAAAATATTGTTTTTGCATTACCGCGTACAAAATATATTTTTTTCGATTTTATCTACATCACGTTGCTACGAACAAGGCGTTCTTCCACTCGGTACAAAATTTGCATAGAAATTTCCTGCATTATTTTCTGCTACAGCTATCCTTAATTAGAATGTCATTTCGTTTTAACGTTTTTATAACATGAATCAGATCTTTTGATCCGAAAATTTCAAATGATGCATTCCAAAACGATCACAATCTAAATCTCTTACCGTCAGAGATGTTTTTTTTTGAAGGAATAAAGACTTAATCTTGATAAAAAAGATTTAGAAGTGTCTCAGTTTTTTGGTTTTTCCGCGCGGAAAAATTCCGCCAATAATTCCCTACTTGACTGTGAAAAGCGTGGTTGAGGCGTGAGTAAGCCATTCCGCCTAAAATGGAAAAGAAATGACTTATAACATTTTAAATTTGAATTTTTTGCACACATGCATATTTAAGAGTATGTATGCAAGTAGTCGTATATGGAATGATAATATAACACTCTATATTTAGATTGGTACTGGTCAGCTCGAGGCGATCGGTCCAAAACGCTCGAGTTTTATCGTTAGTGATACTCGGATCGAGCCTTTTTACGAAAAAGATCAAACTTCTAGCCGAAATCTCCGAATTTTTTATAGCATAAAAAGGTTCTTTATCAATTTGAAGACCGCATTAATCTGAAAGGAAATAATAGTGACGTATCTCTAATTATATTTCCCCAGAATAATATTAAAATATTAACAATAAAACACCAGGAATGCTTAACAATCCCAGAAAGTTTCTCAAAATGATATCGCAGAAACTACAAAAGCAAATTATAATTCTCTATATTCATTCTTCTAATTCGGAAAATTTACCGAATGACGAACTTAATTTAGCTGCTGCATGTGCTCTATGAAAACTCAACTTTCTGAAGAAGCATAATACATTAAAGCACTGGCTTAATCAAGTAACCTGAAACACCTCAATTGACTTAAAAAGTATTAAATCTCAACAAAGTGGAAGAAAGCATGATCGTGATATGTTTACTGGAAAACCACGTTTTAAAAAATACTTAATTAATCGATTCTGTTGAATCTACTGTACCATTTTATTGTATTATCACCTACTACTGAATTCTTTATATTATATATGCCATTAAAACTACAACTTTTGTAAGTTATTGTTCCAAAAAATATGAGACTCTTTCAGTATTTAACATATAAATTTTTATATTATTATCCCTTGAGAAGTAATTTAAAAGTTCTGATAACTCGATTAATATGGCTTTCTTCCAAGATCAGCTCGGGGACTCGAGGTTTTAAAATTTGTTTAAGTTCAACAGCTCTTGATAAATGGAATTTTTTTCACAATACTGTTTAGAGAATAATAAATTCTTCATCCATTAAGTCTGAATCCCATTCATGGCTGTCATTAATAGGAAATGATAGCATATGAGAAATGATAGCAAATGGGAAATGACAGATACTCGATAATGACTTTCATGTTACTGTATGTTTTTTAATAATGATAATAAGAAAAATTTTAATTGGCCGCAGAAATTATACAGTAAATTATAATACACCCCAAAGACAGACACGTCTATGAGAAGTATTAGATATATGGTTATAGCGCTACATTTGTGGTCGCTCTTCACTTTACTCATCATTCCTTAATGAGCAAAATAAAGGAAAATACCTCATTCCTCTCGCCCTATTAGCCTCACTCCCTGCTCGTTTTCGTAGCCAATGGAGATGGTATTAAAGTTGCCTACCACCCTTGGGGTCATGTCTTTGCATACGGACCTAAAAAATGAAAGGCAAAAGATTACATGTTGTAGTAAGATTAAAAATATAGATAGACATCGATTAGGAAGCTTTAGAGATTAACTTTCATCTTTCTCTGAAATTAACTTAAGTAACCCTATTTAAAATTTCGACGATGAAGTTTCAAGATAAAGGTTTACAAATTACCTCAAAATTTACCCAAGAAATTCATTTCAACCTACTCAGACAATATACTCAAGCTATTTCTGTACATAAAAATTCTGAAATCAGTACTTGAAATTGTAGTGGACTGAGTATGTGGAATTTTGGATTTGTAGGATTTCATTTTAGTTTTACCCTTTGTGTAAAAAATCATGATTTGACCATATTTGATTAATATTCGATGAAGTAAACTCGCGAATATCTCTTCCAGGTAAGTACTACCAACCTTACTACAGTCCAACGTACCTGAAAAATTTCTGGAAACCCCGACATCAGCTGGTAAATATTGGAAGAAATCCCGTAATTCTGAATATACAGCACGAAATCAATCCATCACGGGTCGTTTCTCCGTTGTTTCAGAAAAAATTGAGTTATATATTAATATCTGCGATAGAGCATACATACTTGACACCTTTGCCTTTAAGAGCTCTCCATGACTCAGAAAAAGGGCTGAAATAGAAATATTTTCTAGCACTTTTCTTACGGATACAACTATTACAGTTTGTAAAGTAACAACTTGGGGGAAGCCGAGTTTGTAACGTAGGTGAACTCTTATTCACGAGTATTCCACACACAATTACCTGAAAAGTGCCTAACACACGCTTCCATTACAATTTCGTGAGGACACACATTGAGCACTTTCCACCAACATTTTCCAATAATTATAATTTGAAGTTCTCATCATCACCGGTATTATCGTCATACACGACTATGATAGCCACGAGTCTAGTCCGACGCATTAGCGCGCTTTTGCGAAGCATTGGATTCTGGTATAGAAATTACTGACTAACGTTAGATGCTTTACTCATCCCGCGACTTCCGTAATCCTCAGTTTGCCTCTCTTAATGGCATGTGGTCAAGTTCTGAAGGTGAAGGTTTAAGTTTTCCAGTGGATGTGAAATTGTACTGCAAATGGAATAGAATTTGACGACATTGAATGCTTGAAATTACATTCAGTGATTTAATTCAAAAGTGTAACGAGTGTGTAGGGGAGCACAATACATGGATGTCTATACTTCATTGCTTTTCCCGAGTTTGGAGTACTCTTCATGGTATGGTAAAAGAAATTATTCATCTCATTATACTTACGAAAGTAACGAAGGAGTCAAAAAATATCCCCAAGAAGTACATGTTGTGTTGAAGATCATTGAAATGAGATGTCTTTTCTTGTTAGACATTTACGTAAGCATGACAAACAAATAAATAAGTAATAATTGCTCGGTATTCTGAAATTAAATAACAAGTTAATAGGGAGAAATCAAATTAGGTTTCGAGTAGGATTCGATTCCAGTAATCCTCCTTGAGGTTCGTATTAGTTTCATCTCACTGTGATATTCATGTTTAATTTATATTCCATAATTTAGGCAAAAGGCTGTGATATGCATTTACTTCAAGTACGGCGTTGTGCTAATTCCCTGCTTATAGATAAATTTTTTTATGATTTATCTCACCCTCGCACAAAATATTTCTCCTTTATCTTTGCCTCCTCGAATCCTAGCTTTATTGATTTCCTTAACAATCTATCTTTGCTCAATATTGGTCTTAATAATTTCCCACACTCCCTTTACCTCTTTAATAAATTTGTTTTCTTCTCCTACAAACAGCCGCACTTCATTTTCGTCTTTGGAATCATTCCGTTATTTCTAAATTTGAGATATCATAAATGTGATTAACTTAATGTGTTTATATTAGAGTGATATCCCAAAATATCTAATTAAGTATTAGCGAGTTACTTCGTTAATCTTAAATCGAGAATATTTGAAATTTTCATTGAAATAATCTGAGTTTAGGTTAGATCTCTGATAGAATATTATCTGTGAATATTTAACTTTGCATTTCAAATGCGCGAAGACGTTNGCATGATTTCTTGAGATCCTTTACAACTACTAGTCTTACTTTTACGATAAAAGCAATTTCGGGAAAAAGCAGCGATTGATTGCCTATCCATGAACATATTATATTTCACGAAATTAAATTTCAGTCTAATATAAATTTAAATATACGATGCTATTATGATAGGGGGGGGGGGGGAAAGGGCGGAGAGTCAGTAAAAACAGTGGCCAATCAGAACGCACCATTTTCGGAGTACCGTTAATTAAAGGGAAATAAGACAGTTGTTTCGCGGATTTCTTCGGCAACGGTCGTAGTACAATTTTCCATCGAAAAGACGTTAAAGTTTGAATTTCTTTCTTGCGAAAGTTCGGAAACCTAGGAAAAGCAAAAAGATTTTCAGTGTTACGTAAAGATCAGTTAATAATATTATTTGTGAACTGAATATCTGCTAAAATAAGGAAGGAAACAATATTTTTCGCTGTCAAGATTTCTATTTTCTTAAGGAGGACTTCATTCTTGTGGTGAGTATTTAAAAATAAATTGTTTCGTTAGTAGCGCAGATTTTTTCTTTCTTCTTTTCTTCCTGTATTCTTTAACATTCTTCCCTTGAAGGTAAATTATTAAAGTAGATGTAACATAACGTGCTCCAATAGGTGTATCTGCCGTCATTTTGTGAATTTAATATGTTATTTTAGGTAGCCCTTAAGAGATCGACAATTTGAGTACTTACCCATAATAAATTTCCTTCGTATCGTATACCACACCATAGTTACACTTAATTACAGTTCATAGTTAATTTTCAGTAATAGTTCTGGTCTCATTCACGATTAATACTCATCTCTAATAGGGATGACGTTTCATTCCATGTTTATTTAGTAATATACGAAAGATAAGTCAAAGAAGTTTACAATTTTAACCAATACTTTTTAAGATTGAAACAATATAATGACAATTAACCTCAAAAAAATTTGGTAATAGTTTTGAGCTGATACACATTTGAATTTTACGTTGTAGTGGCGTTCATGTACGAGGTCTTAAAATTTTTAAAATGTGTCTTTATAATCTGTTTTTATGTTGAATTTTATCGAAACGAATCTGCGGACCTGATTTTCGTTTCGTTGATTTTTCGTTGATTTTAGTAGCACTCTTAACTTTCATCGTAACGGAAATACAAATTTCAATTGTCAGTACTCGAATCTTCTCTCCCTTACACGTGACCGCAGGAAAATATATTGCAGAATTGTATCTTATATCACTTAAGATTTGTGGTTGTCTTTTTTTCCAGAATTTCGAGCAAGTAAATTCTCTCGTTTTCCGTCAGTTTTCTGCCTTGTTTGTTTCTCTCGTGTAATACTCTATACAAGTTTCATCGCAGGATAAAGCACTTCCGTAGACCCATCCATGGTGAGTTACTGAGAATTGCTATATTTTTCTCTTCATGTTCATGTTCGATGGCTCAGTTTCTGTTTTTTGACATCTCTTTCAATTCCTATTTAAATTCTATTAAGGTAGTATATCCTTTTAATATGTCTCCTTGATTATTATTCTACGTGCTATCCGCCAAAATGACTTGTTCTGGGATCTAAATTGCCACAGGGACGCTTTATCGATCTACATTAATACTACTACTAACAGCCGCAGTCAAATTCCGTTTCAATCTAATCGATGTTTGCGTGGGTCATAATTTGGTTTGGATTTCTTACTTGCATTTTAAATGTAATTATTTGTATTACGTTTAAGATGGTTGACAGATGTTCAAATATAAACTTATTTGAACCGTTTTGGTTTTCGATTTTTTAGCCATCAACGATTTCTAACTGAATTCGATCGAAGCATGTTTATCAACAATTCCGCAATTAATTTTCTCATTTATCTTTCATGTCAAATTGTCGGACGGGTAATCACTCGTGTTACCTATAAAAAAGGACTCGTTACATACATTTATTACTTGCAGTTCTTTTAATTTGCAAAGTAAATCAAAGTGATTTCTCTATATAATGCTTATATGCAAAATACAGTTAGAATTTCGAATTAATGAAAAAAGGAAGTTAGTTTCAGCAACTTTTCGTTCATTCATCATTATTATTAATAATCGTCTCTGCCGTGCATAGTAAATGGCAATCTTATCTTTGGATTTGTGAGTGATCGCACACCCTAGTAAAGGTTTAATTTAGATTGAAAATAGAATTTTTTAAAAGTTAATATTATGTAGGTAGATCAATTATGTAAATCATAGATATATTGACGGAATTATTGATATAATTTCCAAATTTGGCTTCAGATGGTTTCTTGTGTTCATGGTATCGTCAGATTTAAAAATGAAATCCGAATTCGTAGAGAATTTATAATTATAAGAATAAAGGACTTTATTCAGGGCGAGATTGAGACTAACAAGTCTCTTCTTACATCTAACCCTTCGTCATATGAGACAAGAAAAGAGAGAGATAGCTTGCAAAAGTACAAAGAAGAAAACTACTTTGTGGATTAAAAAACCTAAGCTAAGAGCTCAGGGAAAAATCTCCACAGCAGGAAAACACCCTCAAGAAGGGGGGTGTAAAAAACCTGCGAAACCTACGGATAGAAAACTAAATTTGATTATGAAAGTAGATTAATATAGTTATAAAAGACAATAGAGTTATGAAAGAAATTTATAGCAATGTTTGAGCGGATAAAATGTTTTTAGTATCGGTTGTTTCTCCATGAGTATCGTGAACATAAAATCGATTCATGCGAAGTAAACTGGACTCATTGTCAATGTTTCCCTTATCAGGATGAATTAGAGCTACAATGGTCTAAGGATTACTGACTCGGCCCTAAAATAATTGCTTGCCGTTTTACAGGTAAATTGCGGATTTAAATGGATAACTTTAGCGCGTTATATGATCCGAAGTGCACAAACCTAAACATTTCTTACGTAATTTTTTTCTCTGATCGCGGTGCTTCTGTATATATTTTTAGATAATTCATAGTCGCAAATATTCGGACTAACAATGTACACACATAGAAGATTAATAAATTGAGCATAGTAGCTGGTAATTATGATTGTATTGAACCTCTAAGATTCTTTTTTATTTATCATAGGATGACTCCAAATTTTGAAGGTATTAATCACGTAGGATTTTAAACGCTGCAACAGTACCAGCAGTAACAGAACAGCTTTCAGGGCAATGCATTTTCCCCGTCCTTTCTTACGTATTTGCTGTAGTGTCTTCTTATAAGGACTTAATATTCAGATTCACCCGTTCTCCGTTTCAAATTCTATAAACAGAAAAGTATAAGGAAAGGGCTGTATAGATAGTTTATAATTTTCTCAAGGCCGAAAGATACCACCACCCTTCGTTATCTCCGTCTTGAGTTTTCTCGACTTAAGTAGCGTGTAAGGTTGGTCTCAAATCTTTTCCCAAGTTCAGTGCGCCCTTTTTTCTTTCGAAAACAAACTGGGGCATTTAAGTAATAATAGGTTTGAAAAACCCTAAAATTCACCCTTTTTACTGGACTTCCGTGTCTTCAGGTTAAGTAATCAGGGAAGAGATGCGCTGGAACTTCAGATTTTTTTATCCAAATGAGAGGTGGAGAACCTTTTTCAATCAAAAGACCACGCGAATGCGTCTAGCGAGGAAAATGGGGACGGAAACAATTTAACGAAGGGCATCTGTTTAGAACGAAAAGGCAGCATTAATCACCCAGAAAGGCCGCATGTAGCCTGAAGGTCGCATGTTCCCCTCTGCTTTAGATAATTTGTGCTTTCGTCCGCGCATAATTTAGATTCTGCATGATTTCTTGAGATCCTTTACAACTACTAGTCTTACTTTTACGATAAAAGCAATTTCGGGAAAAAGCAGCGATTGATTGCCTATCCATGAACGCTATCGTTGGCTTCTTCTGGTCGAAGTGCTCTGTTCTCCTTTTCATCCACTAAAGCAGCGCCTACACGGAGAAATTCCTGCAAAGATAGAGTGCAATGGGTGCTTAATAAAATTGCAGCTTCAAATCAATTTGCAATCAAGATTCTTAACAAGATATGATTTCTTATGATGTGACTTTGTCAATGAGAGTACATGTAGGGAATCCCTTTTACAATTGAAATAATGTGATAGTTACTGCAGATGAATTGAAATTGTTGCTAACTGCATAGACTATCACCAGATAAATAATAAGAGCTGGATACGTTTCAAATGAATGTAGATACATATTTAAGATGGGGAACTGGTCCTTTTCTCCCAGTCTTTTGGGTATATTTAGGCTGCTTTTCATAAAGTATCCTTACCTAAAAATCTAGCTTGATATTCTACTCAATGCTTATTTTCTTTGGAATGAATGTCAATTGGAAGACTTATACATGTTTATTAAAATGAATTTGAAAACCCTTTTGTCAGTTTGTGAAATTTAATGTTAGAAAAAGTATTTGCATTAAGATAATCACTCATTTGCATAGCAAGACAGTTAATTTATGCCAAAAAAATCTTTATTTCCTGCAGTAAACCATTTGATATGACAAGAAGTAAGAATCTTCATTTAATTGAGTAAAAATCAGAGCGTCCTAAGATTAAAGAGAATCTTATATGTTGAGAACAAAGAAAGTGGTTGGGATGTGCTGTAAAATTTGATGATATACATCTATGTACTTTAATATGGCTGGATATGCATATGTTGTTCAAACTGTTTCTCTCCTATTTATTGAGTATAAAAGAAAGTCTAAATCCAGTTTAATAGGATTTCTACCATTCCATTATTTCCAAGTTATGAATTTAAGTTATACTAATTTATTATTAAGTATTCTGTTACATACTTTTCATTACACAGTATCATTTCTTAATTGATTTCACATTTATCATATAGATTTTTTATTACAAAGTGTGGAGTGCTGCATAAATGTAGAATGAATGTTCATGATGGAGACAATGAGACTTGGTATCTACCCAGAGATTGTTACCCAGTACCCAGAGACTGTTATAATTGCTGCACAGAGTATGAAGGCATAATATTTTTAGAAACATTATATAAAAATGATTGTTTTTAATTTGGCTGTTATATACTTTTCCCTAAAGTTAATTCATTGAGAGTAAAAGAAATAGCGTACTTTTCCCTGATCCATCCTCTCCTAGAGTATTGCTGTGCGAATAGGGATCCTCACGAAGTAGGATTAACATCCCATCTTGAGATGGTTCAACGTAGGGCAGCTAGGTTCGTTAAGAGAGATTTCAGATTTGACAGCAGTGTTTCAGATATCATAGAATCCCTCGGATGGAACTCGCTTAGTGATAGAAGACTTGAATACTGTAGGAAGCTTTTTGATATGTTAGTCACTACGGATCTCGGGGAGGAAATAGATGATTTTCTTATCCCAGCTAGTAACGTATGGAATCTTCGAAAGAAAACAAAAAAGCGATACAGGGAAATAGTCACCAGGGCAGATAGTTATTTCTGGTCGTTTTTCCCGCCAAATATTAGAGAAGCTAATAGCTTTCTAGGTTAGTTAGGGATATGGGTGTTTTACACCCCCTGTCACCCGCCATTGGCAGTTTGCAGGGCTTAAATGTAAATGTAATTGTTTCTAAATGCAATTCATATATTACAAAGAAAATTCCCATCCAGAAGCTCTGAATGCTGTGGAGATGCAGACAATCAGTCTTCCTATGGAAGAAACATTGAAATGACTGTCTACATAGTGAAACTTTGATTCTTAGAAAAATCATTCTAAATGGATTGTTAATAATTTAGCTGTTATAGTGACTTAAAAAAAAAAATGTCTCTTAATGTACAAGCGTTGTTCAATAAGTCCATAGAAAAAGATACTATTTTTGTAGATTAAAAAAAAATTTCAACATAATATCCTTTTAACTCTATACAACAGTATTTCTCCAAATTTAGTAAGCATTTCTTAAAGGAGGATTTCAGAAAGTCCTCAAAATAGGCATTTATGTGATTGACAAACTCCTCGTTCGAGGAGGTTGAACTGTTGTCCACCAAGCAATTATTTCTAGTTTGGAAATAAAAGGAAGTCACTGGGAGCTAAATCTGGTGATTATGGTGGATGCTGCGATAATTCAAGCTTTTATTCCATAAAATATTATTTATTTAAAAATATTTTATTATTTTATTCAGCCATCGAAACTGTGCAGGTATGCACTTATGAATTGTCTTCATGGAAGGGGACCATTTTCTCATTTAATGAGGACTTTTTATTGATTTCCTCATTTAACAAGTATAATTACAACACATAAAACACTCCAGTTTTTGTTTGACCTCTTCCATGATATTAAGTGTAGATGATTCAAATAGATTCCATGTGCACCTCTACAAAACGGTGGCCATCAGATTACAAACCGATTTCGGGATCTTCACCTTCTATGGAGCGCTTTTGCATTTCAAAACTAGCAGCTTTGACTCTTGCTAGATTGCCCTTGAGATATTCTTACATAAGGATTCTAAAAGTTTTACTTGCATTTAAATTTCTTAAATTTTCATGTGAGATAATTTGTCTTCTTCATAATAGGAGATAGCCATTGCATAGCATAGGAGAGGTAGTTATAATAAGAAAAGATTGCTGATGTGGAGACGGGACAAAGGATCTTTAAGGAAAGGAGTAATGCAAGGTGTGAGTGAATTATGTAACCTTGGTATCACAATACATACATTTTCCATAGTTAGCTATTAATTTCTCTGTTAAGCTATTTCTCTATAACAGTAACATTCACTTATGTATTTAGTATCTTCCCAAGTATTTTCATTCTGCAGGAGATGACCTGTAGAAGATAAGATGAAGACGTACCTTGATGATAAGGATAATTGGGCTGAAGGTCTTACAAGAGGAAGAAGATTATAATGGCTGAGTAAACAGATAGATTAATATCATGATACTGAATATTAAGATTTGTGGATTTCTGAAGAATAAAATCCTATGTACTTCATTTAAACTTATCCCGTCTTATTGTATTTTCATGTATTTCAGGATGTTCTTCATAGAATCAGTTGGTGGTAGCGGAGATGCTAGTGAATCATTTGATGAAGTGGATATACTGAGCAATGCTATTCTAATTGGTGGAACAGTGAAATAGAGAAGTACATTCTCAAATCTTGGTATTATTCTGATATTTTATACCTACTATATTGTAATTCTTTTCTACCATATACTTTTTAAACAATTATTTATAACCATGAAAATGATACCAAAGGTTAAACTTATAATCAAGTGTGTGTTATAGATGAGATTAGAAGGATGCTAAAAGACGGGGGAGAAATCCAGAGGACCTACTCAGAGATCAACAGTGAATAGGGTAAGTGCAATGTGAAATTTCTGTAGTTCGTTTACTATTATGTTGTGTGAATTTTTCTTAGTTTCGTGTGCGCTTCTTAATAGCCAAGTGGACAACGCATTCGACTTTGGTAAAAGATGTCTCGGGATAATTTCCTTATGGGTGCCTACGTGCGTAATGACCAAAGCAGTCGAAACACTTCTAACAATACTACTACTTACTTTCCTGTATATTGCGTTTGGGAATACACTTTTAATGCATTTTTCATGTTTTTTAGAATAAACTGATTGGAAAGCTCGCAACACTGCAAACATTTTAGAGGAATATTGATAATAGGAGTGTTCTGAAGTATGATGTTCCTAGCATAAATGGAAAGTAAGGGCTGGGTTAATGTGTCAACTTGATTTATTTAAGTGCATTGTACTGTATAGGTTGTTATTAATTTGGTAGTTTCACACATTTATTGAATTTAAATGTCACATGATATGTTTCAAGCAGGTGATAGGATACACATATTGCAAATGGTGCCACAATGTAAAGAATAAGAAGAATGGTTGCTGATATGGATGATGAGGCAGAAAATCTTCACAGAGAGGATATATAAATGAGTGAGTACTCTTTGTAGATTTGGTTTCATCTTACATCTCCCTTTTCTATGTGTATTTTTTGATTGGATCTCACATGGATTACTTCCATAGCATTGTTTTATTAAAGAGCACCTATGTTTCATAGGGTATATTTTTTAGTTGTGGACAGTAGGAGAGATAATGTTGGAGCATTTTAGATGAGGATATATTAGAATTGATCTTCCTGAAAGAGAAGCAGTTTACTGTGGAGGTAGGTTGCAAAACCTTGTATTGTTCTTTAGTATTGATTACCTGTTCTTTTATATATCTTACCTTGAACATCGTGGTATTATAATGATTCCATTTATTTTGTAGGGTTCTTTTACTGCAAACCAGGTGATGCCTGAGAGATATTGCAAGAAATGTAGTTATGGCGATCAAGTTAGAATTTCTTCCCTGAGAATGATAACAGTAATGGGTCTAATTGCTTGTAACTATCGCATTAATTTGCTCATTAATTGTATATTTTATCTCATGTACTTTATTTTAAAAAAGTTTTCTTTTTATATTACATGTATATTAAGGATATACTTCTTGGAAAAATCAAGAGATGCTGTGGGCACGAAGGAGAATCTTTGGTGTTTGTGATGATCAAAAGGAGGATCTTATAGAGGTCGATCAATGTAAATGCCTTGAAGACTGTGAAGCAGTGCTGTTCTTCCGAAGGTATTATGTAAAATGTATTGACTGTTATATACTTTAGTTTAAGTAGTAAGGTATGAGAGTAAACTTTATATGCAGCATCTTATGTATCTATTTAAGAGTATGCAATGTAAACGTGTAGATGAAGAACATTTCTGATTGCAAAAATCAGTCACAGGATTTCTCTAGAAGAGGAGCAGCATTAAGAAAAAAAGTGATTTCAAGGTTTAATTATAAATATTACATACAGTGGTTTGTTTTTAGTTTTGCTTTCAAATGTGTATCTGAAAAATCTTATGTTTCAATAGTTTATTTCTTTGAATATTCTTTTTACAGAAGTTTTCTTTTTATATTACATGTATATTAAGGATATACTTCTTGGAAAATCAAGAGATGCTGTGGGCACGAAGGAGAATCTTTGGTGTTTGAGATGATCAAAAGGAGGATCTTATATAGGTCGATCAATGTAAATGCCTTGAAGACTGTGAAGCAGTGCTGTTATTCCGAAGGTATTATGTAAAATGTATTCACTGTTATATACTTTAGTTTAATCAGTGGGGTTTGAGAGTAAATTTTATATGCAGCATCTTATGTATCTATTTAAGAGTAGCAATGTAAACGTATAAATGAAGAACATTTCTGATTGCAAAAATCTGTCACAGGATTTCTCTAGAAGAGGAGCAGCATCAAGTCAAAAAAAAACTGTGAGTTCAAGGTTTAATTATAAATATTACATACAGTGGTTTGTTTTTAGTTTTGCTTTCAAATGTGTATCTGTAAATCTTATGTTTCAATATTTTATTTCTTTGAATGTTCTTTTTACAGAGGGGAAGCTGCTGAAGGGAAGATGTAGCACCTTTGGAAAAGGAGGCAGTTGGAGGGCGGATCTTCAGAGAGAAAAAGGAGAATAACAGATGAGTTGACTGTTGAATATGGCACTTTTTTGAAATCATGTTGCTCTATGTGTTAAAACAATATATATCTTATAAATTTTCTTTTAACCTATAGTCTATGGATTATTTCCACTCTTTCAATAGGTAACCCCAAATTGTTACTGTGACAAGTTTCATAAATGAAGTTAGGAGGTTTGGTGGTGATAAGGATATCAGATGAAGGATCTCCTAGAAGAACGAGGAGTTTGATGAATGATTAAATATTAACAATAGTTTTTCTAAGTAAGGTACCTTGTATGGATGGCCATTTATTTTTCTGTTATATAGTTTTAAGTATTCATTATTTTTTTTTTTAAGTTATCGTCATAGAGGAATTTACGATTGCAAAGCATTGAATGCTGGATAGAAGAAAAATGAAGAGTGATCCTTGGGTTTGTGAAAAATGGTTCTCTATGGTAAATGAGGTGAGTATTAGCATACAAGAATGTTTGCCATGGATTATTTGAAATATTAACCTATTATGAATGCTAAATATTTTACTTTGGTACATTTTTTCTTTTATAATGTGTATTTTTTAGGAAATAATGGTACTTTTTGTTTTTCAGTTATTATATTGTATATACCTGATAGGAAGAACAAGATGTTCCTGAGATGAAGACGTAATGTTTCCTATTTGGATCGTCAGTAGGAGGATATTCTTCCAAGATAAGCAGGTTAATGGATGAGTAGATAGTAAAATATACTTTTTTTGAATAACCTTCTTATATGGATTGCAGAATATTGTGCTGTTATATACTTGCTTGCTACATTTTCTGTACTCCTATGATTTTTTATATTTCGCAAAAAAATAATCCAGTGGCAGAGTTTGAAATAGAAAATTGAAAGGAAGTGAAATGGTGTTCATAAATGGAAGGAGGAGGTAAAATATCTTGGTGAAGGTGCAAGGTAAAGGCTTGGTAAATTGTGAAGCATTCATTGCCTTTGAAATGTTTGTAGATTAGGACCGTAAAAGTTTTACTTGTATTTACATATCTTAAATTTTTATGTGAAATAATTTACATCTTCTTTGTAATAGGATATAGTCATTGCATAGCATATGAGTGGCAGATATGATGAGAAAAGATTGCTGATGTGGAGATCGGGACAAAGGATCCTTAAGGAAAGGAGTAATGCAAGGTGTGAGTAAATTATGTAACTTTGGCATCACAATACATTCATTTTCCATAGTTAGCTGTTTATTTCTCTGTTAAGAGATTTCCCTATAACAGTAACATTACTTATGTATTTAGGATCCTCCCAATTATCTTCAATCTGCAAGAGATGACCTGTAGAAGATAAGATGAAGACGCACCTTGATGATGGGGATAATGGGGCTGAAGGACTTACAAGAGGAAGAAGATTATAATGGCTGAGTAAACAGATAGATTAATATCATGATACTGAATATTAAGATTTGTGGATTTCTGAAGAATAAAATCCTATGTACTTCATTTAAACTTATCCCGTCTTATTGTATTTTCATGTATTTCAGGATGTTCTTCATAGAATCAGTTGGTGGTAGCGGAGATGCTAGTGAATCATTTGATGAAGTGGATATACTGAGCAATGCTATTCTAATTGGTGGAACAGTGAAATAGAGAAGTACATTCTCAAATCTTGGTATTATTCTGATATTTTATACCTACTATATTGTAATTCTTTTCTACCATATACTTTTTAAACAATTATTTATAACCATGAAAATGATACCAAAGGTTAAACTTATAATCAAGTGTGTGTTATAGATGAGATTAGAAGGATGCTAAAAGACGGGGGAGAAATCCAGAGGACCTACTCAGAGATCAACAGTGAATAGGGTAAGTGCAATGTGAAATTTCTGTAGTTCGTTTACTATTATGTTGTGTGAATTTTTCTTAGTTTCGTGTGCGCTTCTTAATAGCCAAGTGGACAACGCATTCGACTTTGGTAAAAGATGTCTCGGGATAATTTCCTTATGGGTGCCTACGTGCGTAATGACCAAAGCAGTCGAAACACTTCTAACAATACTACTACTTACTTTCCTGTATATTGCGTTTGGGAATACACTTTTAATGCATTTTTCATGTTTTTTAGAATAAACTGATTGGAAAGCTCGCAACACTGCAAACATTTTAGAGGAATATTGATAATAGGAATGATCTGAAGTATGATGTTCCTAGCATAAATGGAAAGTAAGGGCTGGGTTAATGTGTCAACTTGATTTATTTAAGTGCATTGTACTGTATAGGTTGTTATTAATTTGGTAGTTTCACACATTTATTGAATTTAAATGTCACATGATATGTTTCAAGCAGGTGATAGGATACACATATTGCAAATGGTGCCACAATGTAAAGAATAAGAAGAATGGTTGCTGATATGGATGATGAGGCAGAAAATCTTTACAGAGAGGATATATAAATGTGTGAGTACTCTTTGTAGATTTGGTTTCATCTTACATCTCCCTTTTCTATGTGTATTTATTGATTGGATCTCACATGGATTATTTCCACAGTATTGTTTTATTAAGGAGCACCTATGTTTCATAGGGTATATTTTTTAGTTGTGGACAGTAGGGGAGATTATGTTGGAGCATTTTAGATGAGGATATATTAGAATTGATCTTCCCGAAAGAGAAGCAGTTTACTGTGGAGGTAGGTTGCAAAACCTTGTATTGTTCTTTAGTTTTGATTACCTGTTCTTTTATATATCTTACCTTGAACATCGTGGTATTATAATGATTCCATTTATTTTGTAGGGTTCTTTTACTGCAAACCAGGTGATGCCTGAGAGATATTTCAAGAAATGTAGTTATGGCGATCAAGTTAGAATTTCTTCCCTGAGAATGATAACAGTAATGGGTCTAATTGCTTGTAACTATCGCATTAATTTGCTCATTAATTGTATATTTTATCTCATGTACTTTATTTTAAAAAAGTTTTCTTTTTATATTACATGTATATTAAGGATATACTTCTTGGAAAAATCAAGAGATGCTGTGGGCACGAAGGAGAATCTTTGGTGTTTGTGATGATCAAAAGGAGGATCTTATAGAGGTCGATCAATGTAAATGCCTTGAAGACTGTGAAGCAGTGCTGTTCTTCCGAAGGTATTATGTAAAATGTATTGACTGTTATATACTTTAGTTTAATCAGTGAGGTATGAGAGTAAATTTTATATGCAGCATCTTATGTATCTATTTAAGAGTAGCAATGAAAACGTGTAAATGAAGAACATTTCTGATTGCCAAAAACTGTCACAGGATTTCTCTAGAAGAGGAGCAGCATCAAGTCAAAAAAAAACTGAGTTCAAGGTTTAATTATAAGTATTACATACAGTGGTTTGTTTTTAGTTTTGCTTTCAAATGTGTATCTGTAAATCTTATGTTTCAATAGTTTATTTCTTTCATATTCTTTTTACAGAGGGGAAGCCGCTGAAGGGAAGATGTAGGACCTTTGGAAAAGGAGGCAGTTGGAGGGCGGATCTTCTGTTAATGTGTCAACTTGATTTATTTAAGTGCATTGTACTGTATAGGTTGTTATTAATTTGGTAGTTTCACACTTTCATTAAATGTAAATGTCACATAATATTCTTCAAGCAGGTGATAGGATAGATTTGGTTTCATCTTACATCTCCCTTTTCTATGTGTATTTATTGATTGGATCTCACATGGATTGCTTCCATAGCATTGTTTTATTAAGGAGCACCTATGTTTCATAGGGTATATTTTTTAGTTGTGGACAGTAGGAGAGATAATGTTGGAGCATATTAGATGAGGATATATTAGAATTGATCTTCCCGAATGAGAAGCAGTTTACTGTAGAGGTAGGTTGAAAAACCTTTTATTGTACTTTAGTATTGATTAAATGTTCTTTTATATATCTTACCTTGAACATCTTGGTATTATAATGATTCCATTTATTTTGTAGGGTTCTTTTACTGCAAACCAGGTGATGCCTGAGAGATATTGCAAGAAATGTAGTTATGGCGATCAAGTTAGAATTTCTTCCCTGAGAATGATAACAGTAATGGGTCTAATTGCTTGTAACTATCGCATTAATTTGCTCATTAATTGTATATTTTATCTCATGTACTTTATTTTAAAAAAGTTTTCTTTTTATATTACATGCAAATTAAGGATATACTTCTTGGAAAAATCAAGAGATGCTGTGGGCACGAAGGAGAATCTTTGGTGTTTGTGATGATCAAAAGGAGGATCTTATAGAGGTCGATCAATGTAAATGCCTTGAAGACTGTGAAGCAGTGCTGTTCTTCCGAAGGTATTATGTAAAATGTATTGACTGTTATATACTTTAGTTTAATCAGTGAGGTATGAGAGTAAATTTTATATGCAGCATCTTATGTATCTATTTAAGAGTAGCAATGTAAACGTATAAATGAAGAACATTTCTGATTGCAAAAATCTGTCACAGGATTTCTCTAGAAGAGGAGCAGCATCAAGTCAAAAAAAAACTGTGAGTTCAAGGTTTAATTATAAATATTACATACAGTGGTTTGTTTTTAGTTTTGCTTTCAAATGTGTATCTGTAAATCTTATGTTTCAATATTTTATTTCTTTGAATGTTCTTTTTACAGAGGGGAAGCTGCTGAAGGGAAGATGTAGCACCTTTGGAAAAGGAGGCAGTTGGAGGGCGGATCTTCAGAGAGAAAAAGGAGAATAACAGATGAGTTGACTGTTGAATATGGCACTTTTTTGAAATCATGTTGCTCTATGTGTTAAAACAATATATATCTTATAAATTTTCTTTTAACCTATAGTCTATGGATTATTTCCACTCTTTCAATAGGTAACCCCAAATTGTTACTGTGACAAGTTTCATAAATGAAGTTAGGAGGTTTGGTGGTGATAAGGATATCAGATGAAGGATCTCCTAGAAGAACGAGGAGTTTGATGAATGATTAAATATTAACAATAGTTTTTCTAAGTAAGGTACCTTGTATGGATGGCCATTTATTTTTCTGTTATATAGTTTTAAGTATTCATTATTTTTTTTTTTAAGTTATCGTCATAGAGGAATTTACGATTGCAAAGCATTGAATGCTGGATAGAAGAAAAATGAAGAGTGATCCTTGGGTTTGTGAAAAATGGTTCTCTATGGTAAATGAGGTGAGTATTAGCATACAAGAATGTTTGCCATGGATTATTTGAAATATTAACCTATTATGAATGCTAAATATTTTACTTTGGTACATTTTTTCTTTTATAATGTGTATTTTTTAGGAAATAATGGTACTTTTTGTTTTTCAGTTATTATATTGTATATACCTGATAGGAAGAACAAGATGTTCCTGAGATGAAGACGTAATGTTTCCTATTTGGATCGTCAGTAGGAGGATATTCTTCTAAGATAAGCAGATTAATGGATGAGTAGATAGTAAAATATTTTTTTTTGAATAACCTTCTTATATGGATTGCAGAATATTGTGCTGTTATTTACTTGCTTGCTACATTTTCTGTACTCCTATGATTTTTTTATATTTCGCAGAAAAATAATCCAGTGGCAGAGTTTGAAATAGAAAATTGAAAGGAAGTGAAATGGTGTTCATAATTGGAAGGAGGAGGTAAAATATCTTGGTGAAGGTGCAAGGTAAAGGCTTGGTAAATTGTGAAGCATTCATTGCCTTTGAAATGTTTGTAGATTAGGACCGTAAAAGTTTTACTTGTATTTACATATCTTAAATTTTTATGTGAAATAATTTACATCTTCTTTGTAATAGGATATAGTCATTGCATAGCATATGAGTGGCAGATATGATGAGAAAAGATTGCTGATGTGGAGATCGGGACAAAGGATCCTTAAGGAAAGGAGTAATGCAAGGTGTGAGTAAATTATGTAACTTTGGCATCACAATACATTCATTTTCCATAGTTAGCTGTTTATTTCTCTGTTAAGCGATATCCCTATAACAGTAACATTACTTATGTATTTAGGATCCTCCCAATTATCTTCAATCTGCAAGAGATGACCTGTAGAAGATAAGATGAAGACGCACCTTGATGATGGGGATAATGGGGCTGAAGGACTTACAAGAGGAAGAAGATTATAATGGCTGAGTAAACAGATAGATTAATATCATGATACTGAATATTAAGATTTGTGGATTTCTGAAGAATAAAATCCTATGTACTTCATTTAAACTTATCCCGTCTTATTGTATTTTCATGTATTTCAGGATGTTCTTCATAGAATCAGTTGGTGGTAGCGGAGATGCTAGTGAATCATTTGATGAAGTGGATATACTGAGCAATGCTATTCTAATTGGTGGAACAGTGAAATAGAGAAGTACATTCTCAAATCTTGGTATTATTCTGATATTTTATACCTACTATATTGTAATTCTTTTCTACCATATACTTTTTAAACAATTATTTATAACCATGAAAATGATACCAAAGGTTAAACTTATAATCAAGTGTGTGTTATAGATGAGATTAGAAGGATGCTAAAAGACGGGGGAGAAATCCAGAGGACCTACTCAGAGATCAACAGTGAATAGGGTAAGTGCAATGTGAAATTTCTGTAGTTCGTTTACTATTATGTTGTGTGAATTTTTCTTAGTTTCGTGTGCGCTTCTTAATAGCCAAGTGGACAACGCATTCGACTTTGGTAAAAGATGTCTCGGGATAATTTCCTTATGGGTGCCTACGTGCGTAATGACCAAAGCAGTCGAAACACTTCTAACAATACTACTACTTACTTTCCTGTATATTGCGTTTGGGAATACACTTTTAATGCATTTTTCATGTTTTTTAGAATAAACTGATTGGAAAGCTCGCAACACTGCAAACATTTTAGAGGAATATTGATAATAGGAATGATCTGAAGTATGATGTTCCTAGCATAAATGGAAAGTAAGGGCTGGGTTAATGTGTCAACTTGATTTATTTAAGTGCATTGTACTGTATAGGTTGTTATTAATTTGGTAGTTTCACACATTTATTGAATTTAAATGTCACATGATATGTTTCAAGCAGGTGATAGGATACACATATTGCAAATGGTGCCACAATGTAAAGAATAAGAAGAATGGTTGCTGATATGGATGATGAGGCAGAAAATCTTTACAGAGAGGATATATAAATGTGTGAGTTCCCTTTGTAGATTTGGTTTCATCTTACATCTCACTTTTCTATGTGTTTTTATTGATTGGATCTCACATGGATTATTTCCACAGTATTGTTTTATTTAGGAGCACCTATGCTTCTTAGGGTATATTTTTTAGTTGTGGACAGTAGGGGAGATTATGTTGGAGCATTTTAGATGAGGATATATTAGAATTGATGTTTCCGAAAAAAGAGGCAGTTTACTGTGGAGGTAGGTTGCAAAACCTTGTATTGTTCTTTAGTTTTGATTACCTGTTCTTTTATATATATTACCTTGAACATCGTGGTATTATAAAGATTCCATTTATTTTGTAGGGTTCTTTTACTGCAAACCAGGTGATGCATGAGAGATATTGCAAGAAATGTAGTTATGGCGATCAAGTTAGAATTTCTTCCCTGAGAATGATAACAGTAATGGGTCTAATTGCTTGTAACTATCGCATTAATTTGCTCATTAATTGTATATTTTATCTCATGTACTTTATTTTAAAAAAGTTTTCTTTTTATATTACATGTAAATTAAGGATATACTTCTTGGAAAAATCAAGAGATGCTGTGGGCACGAAGGAGAATCTTTGGTGTTTGTGATGATCAAAAGGAGGATCTTATAGAGGTCGATCAATGTAAATGCCTTGAAGACTGTGAAGCAGTGCTGTTCTTCCGAAGGTATTATGTAAAATGTATTGACTGTTATATACTTTAGTTTAATCAGTGAGGTATGAGAGTAAATTTTATATGCAGCATCTTATGTATCTATTTAAGAG